>QNQO01002613.1:0-101296 GCA_003290165.1 Berberis thunbergii | reverse complement strand
ATGTACACTTGGATAAATTGGTGATGAAATAATCTTTCCAGTAGTGGTGGAGTATGTGCCAATGGTGGTGATGAATCACATCCTAGGCTGTTTGATACAAGTTATTCATGTATTTACCTTTGGTTTCAAGCTGGGGTGTAGAAAACTTATTTTGGATCAAATTCCCACACCAATGAGCCTTTGGGGTAGATTACATTGCATTTATCTAATTGGTGGATATAAGTCTACAGAGTTGGTTGCAATCAAGGTAGATTGATGGATGACATAGGAAAAGACGGAGACTTAGGGTGTGTTTGGTTGCATGAATTCTATGCCATGGGAATCCATGAGGGGATCCCTTCATAGATTTCCATGACATAGGATTCCATGCAACCAAACACACCTCAGAGTATCTCACCTTAAGGTGATTAGGTAGATGGTGCAAACATTATGTGGGTGTGGGAAGGGCTGATTTTCTAAGGTAATGTCAACCGCCACCAACATCAGTTGAGAGATGCCTAGGCTTAAGTTAATCTGATGCCTGTTGCAGGCTACAGTGTGTTATGTTGCTGTAGAGGCTGTTGGAGAATGTCACGATGTGGATATAGTTGACAGACAGACATGGCAGTGGCACTTGTTAATCTTATTGAGCTCCTGAACCATGAAGGGTGGGAGCATTAAGATGGGTTTTGATGTTAAACTAAGTACTTAAAGTGGTCGAGAGCAGAATACTTGACGGCATGAGGGTATGAGCCTCTTCGTGCCTATGGCTAAACTTGCAAGGAATGTACTTTCTGAAAAACAACAAAATGGAATAAATTAAAGAATATAAAATTCAATTTTAATAACTATTCTAGTGATTTACTTCAGCAAATAATGTGTTGACAGATCCATGGAAAACAAAGTTAAGATGACAATCAGTGGATTGTGTTAGGGAATTACATTCCACTTTTGGAGCAGTCCAATTTCTTAAGAAATTGAATATTGCTTTGAGGAAGTAGATATTATTCTTTGTTTGGGTCTCACAATTATGGGCATCGCCAACCGAAAAAAAAAAAAAAAACCGTCTTTTATAATCAGTAACAGGGAAAATGGCTGTTACCATATTGTCTTCATTATAAGAGTTTCCATGGTTTTGGTTTGCAGTAAGGTTTTCTTCTAATATCTTATTCAAATTTTCTATTCGGAATTTTCTTTTGCAGTTCAAATTCTTGGTTGATGGCGTGTGGCGGTTGATGAACAACAACAATTCATGACTGATGATAGCGGAGTTGCAAATAATATCAAATTTGTAGAGGATCCAGCAGTAGTCCATCCTATGATACGCCACGAAGACCCCTGTTCTAAATTAAGCATCATGGATGTGGATAATGGCATCTTTCAGCCCCTGGTTAGTTTAATAACTAGTCACTAATTTTCCCCTTTATGCTTAGAGGCTTGGTTATACTCTTTTTATTTATTTTTCGTTTAATTTACTCTGTCACAACAATCAGGCTTCAGTGTCAGGTGGCATTTCCCCGGAGATGGCATTGCGGATCTCAGATGATGAAGTAAATGTTTTGCGCCATCGCGTTTCCGTACTATTGTCTAGATATACAGCATATGAATTGCTTCCTGAGTCAGGCAAGGTTCGCATGCTTTTAACTGCTTCACGTGTTTATCTCCTTTATCACTTAGTGCTTCGCCTTCTTGGATAGATGATTAATTAATGTTTTCTGTTTAGGTGTTTGGCTTGGAAGTTAACGTACCTGTAAAGCAAGCATTCCATATAATGTATGAACAGGTAAAACCTTTTTCTTAATGGTTACATTGGAAAAAAAGTATTCCATGTTGTTATTAAGTACGGTAAGAATGATAAACTATGAGGCACTCATTATATTAGTATGTCTGATTTGATTCCTGTAAGCTATTTTAGTTTGATGATCTGTCTTCAGTGACTGAGTTTTCATTTATTGTATTTTTCCCTACCAGGCAAATGAGTTGTATTTTAATTAAAAACTAAAAGATTAGTGAGAGGCGGTGTCACTAATCAGCCAAATACAAAGTTAGTACTTTAGTTATATAATACAATAGGGAGCCATCCTGAACATAGTAAACATGTCAAAAGGGATTATTTTTAATGAGAAAAAGCTTACTACGGTTCGTACTTACTAGTTAATATGAGTACAATCTTCACAGTAATTATGCTGAGTTGTTGCATGTCATGCCCCTTACCCTCGAAAAAGATAAAAATACAATGGTTCAAGGACTTCCAAAATTAATGACAAGATTGTTTGCGAGGTTTTTCCTGGAAATTACCCCTTTTTGTACCAAGGACTCGTTCACCTTGGAAAAAAGGACTTCTAGTTCTATAAAATAAGGGCCCACTTAATATTGTTATGTCTTTTGCTAAGCATGTGGGTTGTTTAATGCCATCTGCAAGATCCGTTGCATAAAAAGAATAGACAACATTTATTTAAAAATTTAGGTGTTAAATCCCCTTCTCTTTTTTGATGAATAAAACAAAATATGACTGGAGGAGCCCAACAAAGACAAAGGAAGGAAACTGATTCCACACAAATAGGAAAAAACACACTAGGAAGCTAAGCTAAAGACCATTATAAATTGGTTGGGATTCAACAATCGGAAGGGAGGAGGGCCACCTCCCAGATGATAGCCCATTAGGTCATGATTTGAATCATCTTTCAAAGAAATTCTGATTCAAGCTTTTTGCCTTCGAAAACCTTGCTATTGCGTTCCTTCCAAATAACCCAAAGTGGGATTAGCAACAATCTATCCGAGCTCCATTGTTTATTAGGTGAAAGACGCCTTGAGTTCCACTGAATAAATCACTCCATAAGGGTGCCTTATGGGATGAAAAACCAATTTGTTGCATTGGCTATTGCTGACCAAATGTACTTGGACAAAGTACATAGTAGATTACGCTTCCCTTTCTCATAGGACACACCTTTTTGGAAGTATAAGGCCTTTCTTTTTGACGGTAAGGATTTTTCCATGAGCAAGAGTCCATAATAACAAATTATGGCGAGGAAGGGATTGCTAGGGTTGGCAGTGAAGCGGACTTACAAGCGCCTCCCGAATGAGACGGATTTGGATTTGCCTTACGAATTTTGGGGCGGATATAGATTTGTCCATATTCGCCCCGTGAATATCTGTTTGTGTATTATACTTAAAATACCTTAACAAATAAAAACACTAAATGTTATTCTATTCCTAATTCCCTCTGTTATCTCAATCACATCACACTGTCCATTGCATCACACAGTCTCCACCAAAACCACCACCAGCAAATAGCCATTGTTGTCTTCTTCGAGAATCTCACCAAAACCTTCGCACTTGATCGAAGCAAAGTTTGTGAGATTGGAGTGACGAACCGATTGAGCGAGCGAGAGACCAAGATCTGCCTTTGTTGCTTAGTTCTTCGCAAGATTATCACCAAAACCTTTTGCACTTGATCGAAGCTAGTTTGTGAGATTGGAGAGACGAACTGATTGAGTGATCGAGACAGCATGATCTGCTTCTGTTGCTGAGTACCTTTCTCTGAAACTCGACAACATAGAAAAAAATGTGAGAGTGAAACAGAGCAGTAGCGAAGCAGAGAGGGTGGTTTCTAATGAGAGAGGACTGAGCAACAAAAACATTTTTTTCTTCGGTTAATTGGGGGGCGGATATCTGCCATCGGTGACGGAACATGGATGGTTTTTAAAAATAATAATAGTTATTCGGTGATCCACAATCCTAGCAGGGCGGGGACAGATTTGCTGCACTTGCATCTACATTTACACCATTGCGATTATCGATTATTGGATAGTGGAAGACATGGCCGATTTTGAAGATAATGAAAATTATGATGATCAAGAATTGGGTACAAAGAGGAGAATGAGTGAAACTATGAGAGATGAAAAGTTGGTGAACTAGTTTACTTTATGCTTTAATGTTTTGTTACTGATTTCTCTCTTCTTCGTTTTTAGTGATTTGCAAGTTACTTGATACTTTGTAGTGCTTTGTTTTGCTATGCTATGCAAATTTATTATGTTTTCATTTCGATTCTAGGTAGTTTGGTGACTTTCTTATGATACTTATCAAAATGATGACGTATGCTACTATGCTGATATGCTTCAATTTATTATTAAAAAAAACAATCTATTAAAAAAATGTTAAGACCCCTCGTGTCCCTAAGGCGTGCATATTGTCTTTCCTCATGCCTTAGGCGTTTTCAGGATCGTGCGCCTCGCTTTCGCCTTAATGCCTTAACTTCAATGCTTTTTGTCTAGACCTCATAAAAATACCCATGTGGACCATAGTGAAGAACAAATGACAACAAACTTACCACAAGAAGTGACTGCGATAACGACACTTGCTGGCAAATAGAAGGAGAGTTGGCATACTTAAAGCGAAATCCAAAAAGGCAGAGGCAAACTCAAAAGGTCGCCTTGAAGATGCAACTGCCAATCTAGAGACACAAACATTTGTTAGTAGAAACTGCATAACTGTCCTCAAGATCTAACTCATCATGACTCAAGTGCCTCCAATGAGGGATATTAAACGACTCCAAAGCCCCCTAGCTAAGTTGATTCTACAAGTGAGGAACGTAGTTAAGTGGGCCAAGTCAAGGGTTGACAATTTATATCCCTGACAAAAACAAGGCAATGGTCACATCAGATCTTCCAATTCCTATTCCAAATTCTTGTGGTCTATTCAAGAAATCGATATACTAGAACCGGTTTCAGTTT
This sequence comes from Berberis thunbergii, assembly GCA_003290165.1. Classification (NCBI taxonomy): domain Eukaryota; kingdom Viridiplantae; phylum Streptophyta; class Magnoliopsida; order Ranunculales; family Berberidaceae; genus Berberis; species Berberis thunbergii. The sequence goes on along the minus strand of QNQO01002613.1, from coordinate 96,584 downwards.
AGGGCTTTTACAACTGAAAAACTCAAGACCCTAGCACTTTGGGCAAGGAATAGGAATCCACCAGACAACCACTTGGACTTGGGCCCAAGCACAAACACATGGAGGAAATCAAAAGGGAAATTTCAATTGGAAAATGATTAATGCTTGGTGACACTTTTAATAGCAATTCAAATTATTCTGATTGGTTTTCTCTTGAACACATTTCATCTTCTTCCCTAAGGTCAACCCTTCCCCTCAAGCAAATTGCAACGATTATTCACAATCAGTTGCTTGCAGAAAGTGAACAAGTAATAGCAAGGCCGTTTTCCATCTCCAAGTGAAAGCCTTGGTTGGAGTTTCAGTGGAAGGGCGATCTGAGGAAGCTGCAGGAAATTGGGGATCGTCCATGGCCAGAAGGGGAGATTAGAAATGGATAATGAAAAGTTTCTCTAAGAATGATTCACCCAAGCTCTTTTCTGTAAATGGATTTGGAGATTTGAAAGGGACGAGGGTCTTTGTGTAAAGTTATCAAAGACAAACAAAGGAATGAGATTTTGCGAAATTTCGTTTTTTAAAATTACGAAAAGAAAAAGGGCGAAAAAATACATTTTTCGAGGTTTTTTAGTAAATTTCGGGGTTTTTTTTCCGTAAAAATTCAAAAATTACATTTTAAAGGAGTTGTTAAAAAAATTTCAGGGTTTTTTTCTTCTAATTATCTTTTCTTTTAATTATTTATTAATTTTTGAAATCACCCCTTGATTTTGTAAGTATCATTTCATCTACTTATAAATTGATTTTGAAACACCTCCTGATTTTCTAATTATATATTGATTTCATGTTTGTTTCATTTTTTGGTATTTAGGTTTCATTTAATGCGTTTAATAAATTTTATTTACTTGTATTTATTTTTTTCACATTTCATATACCCTTGAAATTCATTATATTCGAAATTTTTACGTTTTTCTTACACCGAAATATTTCTTAAAAAATCAGAAATCGAAATTAACTTGAAAAATGAATCACAATCCTTGAAGACAAATATGGTGTGGTTCACGAATCAAACGCTACTCCTTATTGTGGGGCTTGATGTAGGGCAATTAGGATTTGTAGGCCCAACTTGAGAAAGATATCTCCCATGGCGTTGGTAAAATGGACAAACCTGCAGTTTTGGAGGGCACATGGTGTGGTTCAAAAGTTGTAAAAACTCAATTCCCATTCCCTAACATCTTCAATATCTCTCTTCAAAAATGCAAATCCGTCTCTCAATTCTTCAAATGAAGTTGACAACACTAATTAGGTCTTTGTTTTGAAAAGGGGTATCAAAGACACTAGGGCTGGGCAAGAATCCTGGTCCATAATGTTCCGATCCGAATCGGCATGGTTTTAGACCATTTCAAATCGTGCCAAAACAATTTCTAATAATTTCATCCCGATCCCGATCACGAACCGGTTGGAATCGGGACGGAACAGGTTCCATAGATCTAATCCATGTCCATCCCGATTAATGTAAACTTTTAAACCCCAAGCCCAACTCACACCCTCCTTTCTATATAAACCTCCCCAAAACAAGGCCACTCACTAAACCCAAAGCGTTTTTGTATTCTTCTCTGCTACTTCAATTGCTAATGTCCTATTTAAGTTTCAATTGCTAATGTCCATATGCATCATTCATGGATGATATTACTATCCAAAGATATTACAATTACATAAGAATGAAAGCTCGAACAACATCCCCAATGGAGTCCGAAGGAGAAGAGAAGAAAATAGCAAACACAATCATTGAAGAAGACGACAACAATCCACCATTGCTGAGCTCTCCAAGCCGTTAAAGAGTTTCTGAACGACAGGTGAGGAAGGAGGACCCGACAATGAAGTTTCTTTAGTAACCGAAAACTGGAAATTAAGACCAGACACTGCATAGACCGTGGTGCTTTGAGTATATGGGAGTGATTTTACAAATGCTTTGAGCAATATGGGAGTGATTTTACATATTATGAGCATTCAGTAAGACATTGGTTTGCAACAACAACAAAAACAAAAAACAAAAAAAAGAAGAAGAAAAGGAAATGTGGGTTGCTCGAAGTGTGAATTGTTCTTGTAGGATCCACCTTAGATTCTTCAAAAAAAGAGATATGGTTCATATCTGATTACACAACACAATTCAGTGCAGAAGCACAACACCTATGCTTCTACTAACCCCAACTAGGTTCTTCAAGCACCCCAAATAATTACTCAAAGCTAATGGTATTTTCTTTTCAAATCCTCCAAGTAAACAAATTTGCACCCTTGAGTAGATTGAGAGAGAAATTGATGGTTTGGGTTCCAGAGAGAGAAAAGGGAAGAAGAAGGAGAAGAAATGAGAAATAAAAGAGGGGCCAGAGAAGGAGGGTCTGTTATGTTAGCAGAAAGAGTGAGAAGGGGAAAGGGGAGGGGTTGGTTTTGTTTTTTTTTCAATAGAAAATCGAAATGGCATGGTTTAGTCCCGTACCGTCCCGATTCAAACCGGTTTTGCAAAAACAAAAAAAAACTCTAATCCCGAACCGTTCTGCCCCGTTTCATAAAACCAGGAATGAATGGGACAAGCCCAATCCCGGATCGTTCCGGACCGTGCCCACCCCTAAAGACACTGAGAGTTTGAAGTGTTCTAGATGAGAGTTTCAAGTGAGAAAGAAGACGAGTGGAGATGGGATGCCAATACATGTGATTTTAACTTGGCTAGCCATCACAATAAGAGCATCAACAAATCTCTAGCTCTTCGGAATCACGGTTGCTTTCCATTTCAAATTGAAAATAAATTCTTTAGGTTGAACGAGGTTCCTTAGAGAGATTTTTTGGGCTTTAGGGCATGGAAAGATTTTACATAGAATAGTTTGATCAAGAGAGGATTGGTCATTAGTCCTTGCCAATCAATGGAGCCTTTGCGAGGCAGAGGAGAAAATAATTGATCACATGTTCGTCACATGCCAAATGAATGCCAAATTACCAGACAAGTGAGGACAAAGATTTACTTGGAAAATTCTACTACTATTCCAAAATGCGGAGGGTCCCGTTCAACTCTTTTCTCATTGGAAAAATGATTCATAATTTCATGTTTGTCTGATGGAGTTGGTGATGGGATAGAGTTATGTAGGCAGTTATTTGGATCACGTGGAAAGAAAAAAAACAATCACATTTTCAAAGACAAGAAGAACGACATTGACACTTAAAAGGGGTGGGGGTTTCCCTTTTGGGAATAGATTTGGGCTAGCTTATTTGAATTGTAATCTGTTCTATTGTTTTTCTCCCTAGTCACGTGACTTCCTTGGTTGCATTAATTCTTTATTATTTCATGTGCTTCTGCTTCGTTGGTTGATTTATAACAAAACACTTTGTTTCTTCTGCAGGGTCTTTCTGTTATACCTATTTGGGATGACTATAGGCGACAGTTTTCTGGAATGCTAACTGCCTCTGACTTCATACTGATCCTAAGTGAGGTACATGTACAGTTTTTATTTACTTTTAGCAACTCCATCCTGAATTACAGACCAGAAGGACAGATACTATTATGTTTATTTTTTCGTTGACAAGTTATGTTACGAAGTTCTTTTGTACTGTCATAATTGATGATTTATTAAACTTGTGTTACTGTGTTTCAAACTTCCAAGTACTTTATATGGTCATTCTTTGCTTATGCAAAGTGATTTAATCATAAACGGAAATGCTTTCAGAGAAATATCATGGTTTATGAGAGTTTCTCACAGTTCGTTTGAGGCAGTAATCCCCTATATGATCTGTTATGAACACTAAAGTTGTTTATGAAACCTTATAATTTGCTTTCAGAACCTTGGTGAACTGTGGGGTTCTTGGTTTAGTGTAATGTCTATCACAACCTATGGTATAGATGGTGTGGAATGGGAAAGGCAGTCCTATTCAGTTAGAGAATGCTATATTATCAGTCCTCAAATCCAGAATATACCATCTTCAGTCCTCAATTCATTATCTTATGAAGAGGCTTCACAAACTCATTGGTTGAAAGACTTTTCTCCTAGGACCGGCTTCCTCCCGTTGGATTATTTTCCAATGCAGGCTGCTCTCACAGTGGATAACATTGACATGAAAGGGATGATTTCAAATAATTGTGTGCTATGTGGCAGTGCTCAAGAATTATGTTATTTATTGTTGATTAGTTGGCAATTAATTACTTCTCGCTAGTACAACGTTACGATTTTTTAATTAATCATTTGCATGTTTTCTGGTCGATTAATCAGTGATTTGTAGCCAATTCACTGATTAATTGCTTTCCAAATTCATTGTTCCATTTCAATATCTTATAAATAAAAGTGAAAAATTAATGTTATGCCAAGAGGGTGTGAAGAGGCTAGAGAGAACGAACTGTAAAAGAGAATATATATAACAAAGATCTAAGAGAAGTTAGAAAAATGCTCAAAAGAAATAACAAGCAAAACTAAAGAATATGGAGAGTCACACATTTATTGGACATTTAATTTTTAAATTTTTTGTAATTTGCCTTAATTTGTCGAATGTGATGTTCATTACTTCAATATAGATGAATGTAGATCAATTTTCATTTGTTCTTTCTTTGTAGTAAACATATGATTTGGAAGGATAGAAAATATGTTTATCAAATACATTCCTATTAATTCTAATTAATCTCATGACGCACCTGAATCAGTTAGGGCCTGTTTAATGATTTAATTACATAGCTCAAGCATTGATCATCTTCTGGGCACTTGTGATTTCACACATAAAATTTGGAGGGAGGGTCTTAATGACTTTAGAATTGATGCTCCTACATCTTATATCCCACAATGGGCAGAGATCTGGTCTTCAACTAATGTGGGAGAGCTTAACCTGTCCTTGACTGGTAAATGGGTATGAGCTAGAATTCTTTTTGCCTTTGCATGGGTCGTAGGAGAGAGAAAATTAAATTTTCAGATGCAAAGATGTACGTAGTTTGTGGATAGACATTAAGGTTACTCTATGGGTTTGGGCGTGGAGTATATTCATAGACATTTGACTTCTCCTCTTGTATATTTGATTGGGGGATATAGTGCAAGATAGGAATACTTCAATCACGACATGTACTTTTTGGCCTAGCTCTCTTTGGCCTTTCCCATTGCTCTCTTTATTAATGAAAACAAATCTGGTTTTATTAAAAAAAATAAAAAACTTATGGTCCTCTTAGCAATCATCACTCATATTTGTTTTCACTTTTGTTGTCCTCATTCTTTATTTATGTTGTAATTCACATTATAGGATTTTTTATGACTAAAAACTTTTAGGTGTAACTTTGTTCCTGCCACAGCTTCATAACAATGGACCATTGCTGACCAATGAGGAGCTGGAAATGCATTCAATTTCAGCTTGGAAAGAAGGGAAACATCAAATTAGCAGAGGATCTAATAGTCCTGTACGTCTGCCCTATGGAAGGTCTTTGATCCAAGTAAGGACTAAGATGAAATCTAGTGCTTTTTTGCGGGTCATCATTTTACTACCCATTTCGCTGTTATTTTCTTTTAGAAAAATTGGTTCAGTTGGTTTATATGGCACTTCTTCCAATGGATAAAAAAACCCCAGCTCCAAATTTTATTTTGTTTTTGTTTTTGAATCGTGTTCTTGGTTCATAGGAACAAAAGTATTGTAGTTGTGGGTTCAAACTTCTAGTTAGCGTTAACGGATTTGCAAACAATGTCCTTGTTCATGTTGTGCTAAACTTTTTGTTATCCCTAGCTGCTAAAGTCGAAGTTTGGCAAACCCATAATAATGAGGATAATTGAATATGGTTGGATTTGATGAGACTGACTATGATGATGATGATGAAAATTGTTCTTTAATTTTTGTCTCTGTTTTTATGTAGGTTGGTCCCCACGAAAGTCTTAAAGATGTGGTTCTGAAGATTTTGCATAATAAGATATCTACGGTTCCCATCATCCATTCGGCACACGATACTTCATGCCCTCAGTTGTTGCATCTTGCGTGCCTTTCTGGAATACTGAAATGTAAATGATTTATCTTTCTGTTTCATCATCTTCTGTAGTTTTGCTGATGACCTAAAGCTTTGTCTGTGGGATTTCCAGATATTTGTAGGCATTTTACTAACTCCCCTGGAAGTATGCCTCTTCTTCAACAACCAATTGGTAGACTTCCTTTTGGTACATGGGTACCCGAGATTGGCAGTGGAAATGAATCACAACTAATATTATTAAGGCCCAATGCTCCTCTTAGTTCTGCTCTTTCTCTATTAATAGAAGGTACATATTTGTAGCACATATTTACTAATGCGCGCATTCTAGATTAGTGGCTATACAGTGTTTTTCATTTTTGCTTTCCGGCCCCTTTGTGTCAAAAACTCAAAATTACTTGCTAGCATATTGATTTTTCAAACATTCAAGCTCTGATAGCTTATTAGCTTTCACCTGGAATTTCCAGTTTGTTTGATTCACGCTACCAAATCAGAATGTCTATTTGCTGATTCTGTATTTCTACAAATTCTGAAACAATGTGCATATGATATCGCTCCCAAAACTGTGACATATAGTCTCTGTTTGTTTGGCTGTATATTCTGTAGTTGGGCACATATTGTTTCATTAAATTTTTTTTTTAAAAGTTCCGTGGTTGGTCAATTTTGACAGCTGGCTGAGTGGTTAAATTTAATTTACATGATTGTATCTTTACTACAAATGCTCCGAAGTGTGCAACTGATTGCATTCTTCAGCTTCTATGTGATCGATCGAGCATCCCTATTTTTTCTGTGGTTCAGATCTTTTTCTGCTTTAAAATATCTAGTTCACCGTTATGGTGAAGCAATTATTACAATTGTTGGTCTTGTGTATAAATAGTAAATACAGACCGCATGTAAGTAATCATAATTCTGGTGTAACATTGTGCCAACTTAAGCTCCATTCCACTATCAAGTAGTGTGGACTCTGATAGCCCATCATTGGACACAAAAATTAAGGGGATTTCCACTTTTCTGTAGATACGTGTGTATTTGCATGTGTCCGTGATTTGTGCAAGTGTAATGCAGCTTTGTGATGTATTTTTAACTTCATTCTCTGTGCTTGATTTTTTTCCAGCTCAAATAAGTTGCATACCCATTGTTAATGAGAATGAGTCTCTTCTGGATGTTTATTCTCGAAGGTATGCCATTTTTTAACCTTTACTTTTCTGTATAGATCACCCATATTTGATGTCAATGTGGATTTCTTTGTGCAGTGATATTACATCATTGGCAAAAGGCAATGCATATGCTCGTATTCAACTTGATCAGACAACCATGCATCAAGTAAGTTTACCTAGTTCATTCCTTCTGTTTAGCTAGTTAGACACCTATGACCCATTTGGTGCTGAGCAGTCTCATGTTTAATTTCCCCATTAGCGCTCCTTTAATTAATTAAGTTACCTGAGAGAAATGGGGTATACAGAAAAGTTAGTGGTCATGTGGTTGTAAGTTGTAACTAAAAGTAGATGGTCCTACATTGAACCTAGTATATGCTCGGACATTTAGTGTCACAGTATGGGAGTAAATGTTAGATCCTAAATGTGTCCAATCTTGCCTTGTCTAGAAGCATTGATGATGATGTTAGTGTGATTTGTGGAGACCCCACAAAAGTGATCTCTGCTTTTTATTTAGAGGGAATATCATATGGTGTATCTGATGTAATTTTGTTATTAGCAATATTAGAAGTTATAGTATTATTGTAATTAAGTAGCAGTTAGGACATTTGTTTCCAATTAGGTTTAGGGTTTTTTTCTTGTTAGGTTAGTTATAAAAGGAGCATAGATTGTTCATTGTTAAGAAGTTGGATGATTGATTAAAGAATTTATTTTATCTACTTGTCTTCAGTTATCATTTATTTGCAATTCCTGTTTATTCAATTAATCTTTAATTTTCAATTTTTGATTTATTTTTATTCTTGTTTATTTGCAAGTTTAATTTTATCAGAGCCGAACGATTCTAATTAGTTTAGTTGATTCAATTTGAAGAGCTGTTTTTGAAGAAAAAGATTTGAAGATGACAGAAGAAGAGAGACTACAAGTAGTTGAGAAGATGTACTTGATATTCGCATAATCCAAGGCAGCAATGAGGCCAGAGTTCGTAGAATTTAGGGCAGGCCTCAGAGAGTCATCAAAGATGATAAATTTGATCTTCGACAAGGCCATGGGATATACCTAAACTAGATATGGCAGTGGGGCGGATTTTTCACGGATATCCGCCCCCGCCTGCTCTGTTTGGGGCGATTTTGGATATGCCTAAGTAATTTCACGACGAATACGATATCCAAACAACATCCATCAATATTCGGGGTAGATACATATTTGGCCATATCCGTCCCACGGATATCCGTTTAAGTGTGAAAATTACAGAAATACTCTTGGCCCTTAAAAAGAAAAAAAAAACCTAAGAAATACAGGGGGTGCTCGTCTTTGGATCAAGCCACCACCGTCTCCGTCTACTCCACCATCCACCATTGTTTTCTCCTATATTCTAAAGGTTTCAGGTGAGTTATCTTCTGCTCAGATCTCAGTCCATTCGCCCCTCTTTCTCTGATCAAATCTCAAATTTCAGTCAATTCGCCCCTCTCTGCTCAAATCTCTTTCGAAAATCCATCAATAGATTGAAAATCCATCTTTGCCATAAACGATGCTCACTGGCATATCCTTTTCCTCCTTTGATCTTCTCAAGAGATAGGGAGCGACTAATCCATGGGGAGGAGTCATCGACATCATCATCTAGTTTATGGTGGCTGGAGGTCGACTTCTCACTCGGCATGTCATACTCCCGATGGCTGAATTCGCGAGGTTTCCAGAAAAGGATTTTGTTCATTATGGAAAGTCAAAAGTGCCGCAAATTTTCTTTTAGAGTTCAAATCAGAACTTGCACCCAGTTCTTTTAGGCAAGTTGGAAAATGCTAATGTTTTGCTTCGAAGTGGTTTTATATTCAATTTGTCATCTTTGCAAATGTTGTTGTATGATCTTTGATCTCTTCTTCGCAGATTACTTTCGACGTCCCTTTTTGTCGTGGTTTGATATCTTTATCTGATTCTTTGATGAAACTGAACATAATTTTCTGATGAAAGTGTGTGGTGTTCAGATTTGGACTTTTTGCTCTCGATTGTAGACAATGTGGTTATTTATTTATTTTTATTTGATTTTTTATTCGGTTATTCGGGCGGAGCGGATATCTGCCAATCTGTCCGGAGTGGGGATGGTTTTTAAAATATTGGAGAATCGGATATCCGAGGCGGATTTGGGGATCCACAATCTTCGGCGGGCGATGATGGATTTGCCCTAATTCGCCCATTTGCCATTCCTAACCTAAACAACACCACCGCCACCGGTGCCACAGGAGCCCACACCCAGGCCCCAACCACCGTCGATGGCAGAGCCAAAAAACCAACAAGTCAACAACCTTTCCCCGCTGTCGATCGCATCCCACCTGCAATGTTCGATCAACAACACTAAGATGATAGACTCACTCACAGTCAATCGACACAGGCCCCACTCACACAACATGTCGATTGACCTCCTCACTCTGCAGTTAGAACGGATAACAGACCCATAACGGTTCAGGAGCGTTATAGATTATACAGGATATAACGCGAAATAACGGTATATAACGGAGTATTTTGTTAAATACATGTTTAATACCCCCACAAAGTATTGATGTATTATAGAGATAAAAAAATAAATCATGTTCATAACATTAAATTCAAAAGCATCAAAAACCTAAATAAAAAACATCTTCCCTTCGTATGAGAGAGATCACAATAGAGAGTGCGATCGATTATTCATCTTCTTCTCTCGTTCTTCGTCAACCGGCGCTGTCTGATTCTCTGTCGAATGAGGACGGCGATGTTTGGTCATTCTCGATCGAGAATGAAATGAGTATTTTTTTATATGTTAGAACAAAAAGTTAAAACATCGTTATTGAAAAAAGCGTTATTTCAATAACGACGTTATATCGGAGCCGTGATACAAAAACGTGATAATCTCATAACGTAACGGCTTACCCCCGTTAAGCATTATATCGGAATTATATCGGCGTTATAACGTTGTTTTAATTGCACAACCTCCTCACTTGTTCGATGGACCCACATCGACCCCTCCCTTGTTCGATCACAGCCAACATCCACTCGACACAGACCCCTCCACACCGACAACACAGTCAATTGAACCTTCCATCGATTCTTCCACGACCAAGCTCAATTCTTCCATGACCAAGCTCGCCACCCTCCCAATTGACTGATAGGTGATGGACTCCTTTAGCAAGCCGATAGGCACCCAAATGTAGTCGACTTCCCTCGCAGCCAGCCCACCCTCCCCTCCCCTTTCTCTGTCGTCTCTTTTCCACCTCATGTCCTCAATCAAAACCCCCTCTTCACCATTCAGAGCCGTTACGGCCAACTTCCTCCCACTTCTTCGCTGACGAATCTCCTCCATCGCCGCATCGCAGCCCACACCAATCCCTCTCCCTATTTTCAGTTTGGGAGGAAGAAGAAACATTTTCTATCGAGAGTATGAGAGTCTATGGACACCCCATACGTTTTAGTGTGTCACCACTGAGATCTTTCTAATGGAGACCATGCTATTTGCAATCGCATGTACTAGGAAAGACATTATGATCCAATTTCGGTCAATTTTATGGCACATTTTGAGGACAAATTTGCGCCTCTACTTCGGGCTCAGTATTCATATTAGTCTTTCATTTTTATGCCAAATTTTTATTTGATTCTCTGAGGTGCCAACAATTACCAAGGAAAAGTTTGAAATATATTGAAGCAGTAGGTGCAACTAATGATATACTTATCATCTAAACACAGTGGATATATTATTAATCTCCTAAATTCAATATCCCTTTATGTACAAAAGTATTTGGAAAAAATTCAAGATTTGCACGCATGTTGTCCAGGAAAACAACACACAGACATGGTGGATTGACAAAACTTGAAAAACATCACTGTCAATAAAAATATATTTGTAAATGATAAATCAATTAATATATCATTACATGATGACATCTATGATCTATCATGTTCATCGCTCAGTTCTTTTGAAATTGTCATATTAAACATGTGATGTTCATCTTTTATTAGAAACATATTTCAGTCCCATTTTCCACTCTCTCTTTCTCTTTTACTCTCATTAATTTTTTTTTTTTTTTCATTCATTCATCCATTCATTTATATTTTCTAGATATGTACTTATCAATTGCTGCTATCCATCTCATGTGTGACGTGTTTGATACTTATGTTGTACTAACATACATGACCTTCAATTGGCCTTTACTGGTGTTGCTATTGTACCTATGTTCTAATTTTTTGTCACCTCATTAGATAGTAAGATTTTGAAGGTATGTATAGCAATACAACTAGGACTGATTTACCGAGCTGTGATTTCAGGCACTGCAACTGGGATATGAGGCAAATGGCGCCATTTATGCTCTCAGGCGTTGTCAAACATGTTTGCGTTCCGATTCTTTGCATGAGGTTATGGAACGCCTCTCTGATCCAGGTACTCCTAGTAACATTTGTGTGAATTTTGATTTTGAATATCCATATTTAATAACCATCTTTCTCTCTTTCAGCGGCGCGGCGATTAATTGTCATTGAACCTGGTTCCAAGCGTGTGGAAGGCATTATCTCGTTAAGTGAATATATTTAATTTTCTTGTTGCCTGAGACTCTATCTGTGAATCCTTTCTCTGACTGAAATTTTGTAAACTTTCATTGGTTCAATGAGATAATAAATCTTTGTAGAGTCCTCTATAAAAATGGTTTGATGTGTACAAATTTCTAAGGTAAAATGAAAATACATTTACAGATAATTGTCTTAAAAGGTAGGCAGATTACAGGTATATCACTCTCTACAGTGTTAGGTGTTGGTTGAGCTATGCACTTAGCTTCAGCGTCGCGGACTGTGCCTTAATTACTTCAGAAGTAGGATGATTGCTCAGGAAGGAGATTCATCTGCCTGAGTACCAGTGCAGCATTCTTTTTCAATGCATCTTCGCTCAGAAGTTGAATGAGTATCCTTTCGGCACGCTTGCTCTGTGAGTTTGTGATGTTATTATGTTGTAGGATCCTCTGCAAGAGGTTGAGGGCCTTGTCTTTTGCAGACAGTGTTCCCCTCTCCAGCACCTCTAGAATAGCAGCCACACCTTGGTTGTTCACTATGGCAGTAGCTGCATGTGATTGTGTATCGTGGCCTTTTAGGAGGGTGTTGAGAGCTATCAGAGCAGCATCTGCTGCACCGGAATGCGTGTCACTGAGTATCTGCAGTAATGGTCCAACTGCATCAGCCTTGACCAGACAAAATGTGTTCCTTGATGAACACGCTGTTCCATGAACAGGGCACATACTCCTGTTTGGAGCTAAAGCTGACCAACACCAAGACATTCCAGGTAAAATTTTGTTCAGCCAATGCACTGAGACAGAGTTGTTCTTTTGATTGGATATGGTGGCTGCATTTGTTATGGAGAGGTTGGTGGATTGGGATAGGTGCGCAAGAGCTAATGCAGTTCGTTGTTTGGCAAGTGAGCTGCCCCTAGAGAGAACTCGAACCAGTGGTGTATGCAGCTCAAGCTCACATATTTGCCTCTGAAGCTCTGGCTTGTTGGGTTGTGTGTAACGAATGAGTACTGCTAGTGCATTTTCTAATAGGGATTCATCTGAGCCAATTGGTGGGTTGATCCTGCAGAGTTCGTCATCTGAAGTGCAGATCACTTCATGAATGACTTTTAAAGTGTTGGATCTGGACAATATCCCATCTACAGTGATGTCATTAGCAGGTAGATGACTGATGATACCTGCTGCAGTGGTTTTTTCTTTTACATCTGCTGAGCTTGTGAGGATGGCTACCAGGGCATTGATTGCATGCTCCTTTGCTGGGGATGCCGGGAGGGGAACCCCGGCTGGATGGTCTTCGGAAATGCAGTAAATGAGCTTCATCACTTTTTTGTCTGACTTCAGGCCGATCATCACAGAGGTAAGAAAAGAGCTTGGCAATTATGCTCTTATTCAGATCTGATCAAGTTTCGAGCTGTCTCAGATTTATGTGCAAGCACAAGTAGTAACTGCAAGAAATGTGCCTTTGATTGAGGGTCCGAATTGGCTACAAGGCGGGTGAAGAGGTTGATATTGTGCGTGGACTGTAGCTCCTGGAGCTCGGGGTATCTTTCGAAATCTGTGGTTTGGCTGATTTCGATCAACGAAGTAAAGTAACTCAGTGGCTTCTAGATTACAATGTTCTTTCAGACTTGACATATGAGATGAGACCAATCAAGTGTGAGATAGTGGTGTCTTCCAGAAGTAATTTCACCATTCTATTGTAGGCTATGAGCTTTTTGATGCACTTTATGCATGCCATTCTGCAGGCTGGTGAGTTCGATAGCATCTGAAATGAGCTTGCGAATGAACGGTTTATCTTCAAGTTTTCAATGTTGTTATCACCAATTTGCATCTTCACTAGATCAGCTGCCATTGAAGCTCTTGCATCCATAGGTCCTGTTGAGAGCAAACAAGGAGTTCAGACTGTGAAGTAGACGAAATACGAGTGTGGGTTACTGACTACTCACCTTTAATAAAGCGCACAATGAATGGTGGGAAGTACCCAGCCTCAGCCATCTTGACTACAAAGTGAGTGTTCCAAGACAAGTTTTGCAAAACCTCTTTGGACATTCGGGAGGCGTCTGGGTTACTGTTGTGAAGCAGGGAGACCAAGAGAGGAATACAGTTTTTGACATTTCCTATTTTCTCTGCATGTGTTTCTTTTGCTGACAGCTCCAATAAGATTGCCATTGCCTCTGGTTCTGCCTCTCCTCTGTAGAGTCGCTTTATGATGTAATGAACGGCCCCTGCTTGAAGAATGGCTTCCTGCAAGTCCATGCAAAATAAAAGATTAAAAATAAATAAATAAAGAACTGAGTTTCACAAGGGGCATGGACGTTAGTTATCTTTATACTAGAGTTCCTGTTTACCTTGTTGCTTCACACAGAGAGAGATGGTAGAGACATTTCAGTGCTGCTGGAGCATTTGGGCTATTGGGCTTTATGAATTTTACTATCTTTGAGATTAGCCCTTCCTCGGAAATAGTATCTCTATAGCGAAGCACTTCTGTTAGAGCTTGCAGGTCGTGCAAGGCCTTATTCAGTATGTCGTGATCACTGGAGTCGATACCTGATACTGCGGTCTGGAATTTCATGTCCATCTGTGTTTGTTTCCATTCACTTATACTACCTTGAAGAGAAATGTTTGGCATAAGTTCTTGGGAAGGGAGCTCGTCTTTGCAGGTCGGGCAGGTATTCATTCCTAGTGTAAAATACTCTTCAATGGCCCTCCTCTGGAAGCTGTGCCCACAGAGAATGGCAACTGGGTCTGTCATTAGCTCATGGGACAAGGGACATGTGAACGATTCAATATAGTTTTCTTCGGATGTGGTATTGTTCTTCGGGTGGATGTGGCACCAATTCTGAATCATACAACAACTGTATCAGTTGAGATAACTGAAGGGCTTCAGCTTGCTTCTTCTGAACTTCCATATTTTCCTTCTCAGCCTTCAGCAATGCAAAGCTCATTCTGTACAAGTGAAGCATTCACATTTGCTCCAAAAGCCTCGGCTATCTTGTGCAAGATATTGACTATGTATTCCCGATCTTGTCCATTCTGGGTCATTAACTTATCAATCTCTGAGGCAATAGCTTCAGTAGCTCTTGCAGTTTGAAACTCAATCGTTCTCAGATTGTTGATAATCTGCTGAGTCTTTGACTTCAGGTTTTAGAGATGCATCTAGATTAGCCAATTGCAATGAGGATATTGTCTCTGCAATCTCCTTAACCAGGCCATTCATCTGCTCATGTACAGAGTGTGCCTTCATAATAAGGCGAAGTTGACTCCCAGATTTATATTCTCTGATGATTTTGCTGCCCTTCTTCAACTGAGAATGCAGCCTCTCCAATACAATCCTTGTCAGCTCTGAACTCTTAATCTCCATCCTCCGGGCATGCAAGGCTTGAAATAGAACATTCAGTTCGGTGAGTTGCTTTGAGAATTCTCTAAAGCTTTCCTTTCCAAAAACCATATTATTCGTTTCATTGAGAAGCTCCTGTGTCCCGGCAGCTACTCTGTTCCACAACTCTTGTATAACAACTGCACCCACCTCCATAGCTTCAATATTATCCATCTTAACTGTGAATCACACCTTTTCACCTTCCTGGAGTCTGCAATACCTCTGCAGTGCTGGAATTCCTGAAGTCAGCCGGCTCAGATGATTATCAACCTTACTGACTTATAATTTCATTTTGCAGTTTCTGGATCGAAATGACAGTTTTTGCATGCATAATATATAAGGTAAGAAAAGAACCAAGAGAGCTCGACCGACCGCAAAGCTGATCTTGTAGAAGTAGTATGGGATTGATGACCTTGTTCGTCGGCGTTCAAAGCAGAATTCCAGCCAAAACTCGTTGGAGGTATAGTATTCGAACGAACTACGAAAGATAGTGATATTGAATAGAAATCTGAGTTCAGAGGCTTTGTGATGCTTTCTGAATTTGGAAATGAAACTGGAAGTAAGCTCATAAAACCAAACCAAAAACCTCAAATAGTTTGATTGCCGAGTAAAAGGGGTTAAAGATTAAAGAGGTATGTTGTGGTATCTAAAAGATGCAACGAACGCGTTAAAGAGTCTGGGGCTTTCTTATGTCCCACGCGAAGTGGAATTTGTAGAAAAATAAAAAATAAAAAATTCTGAATAACTAATTGCACGAGGTAGGACTTTTAATTGGGTGAACGAGTCAAGGTCTTCTTCTAAACCATGTTTTAATTGTTTTGTCAACATCTCTATCTTTACTTCGAAGGTCCTCCAAATAAACATCAACAGTTGGTTCAAGTGTTACTATCGATCACCCAAACGCGTAAATGAGAGCATTAGTATAGTACTCACCTTTTTTTTTTTGTAAAGAATTAGGTTGATCCAGGTGTGATCATTTCCTCGATCTCTTGGAAACAAATCCTCCTTGGTATTTTTGCTGCAAAATGTCTCATTCAGTTCTTAACAGACAACGTGGGCGATGTTATGTATGTCAAGAACAGTAGTAAAAAATACTTAGAAAACGGATTACATTTGAGCAAGGATTGTGATTTTGTTTTTTGAGTTAATTTCGGATTCTTGATTTTAGTAAATATTTCGTTTTATGTAGAAAAAACGTAAAAATTTCGATCGTGATTTTAAATTTAAAAATATAAATATGCATTTTAATCTCGTAAATACTACATAAAAAAAAGTCTCACGACTTTAGTGTTATACAAATTGAATATTATATAAGAATCTATCACATAATACTAAAATAATATTATAGCATGTTAAATATATAAAGACTAAAGTATTTTTTTATTTTCTCAGTAAAATTTATTTCGAAAGAGATTTTGGTAATTTTAAAATAAGAAATATTCTACAAAATTTCGAGATGTTTCCATTCCTTGCATTTGAGTGATGTTTCATTGTCGTGAAGAGTGGGTAGTTAAAATCATTCAAGTCAATAGGAAGAAACATTGAAAAATTTCTTTCAATCTTAGATGATTTTCATTTCGATAATTTACCTAGGGCCCTGGATGATGACCCCATAAAATTACAAACAAAATCAAATATGAAAAGAGTAAACCTCAATATCATTGACTCAACCTAATTTGTGGTGGTCAGGTTTATTTACTTTTAGACTAGGTTCAATGGACGAACATCACATCATTGATCAAGAAATAAGAACTAAAAGCTAATTAACACATCCATTCGTATAGGCGAGTCAGGCCAACGTCAGGAGCTTCAATACCCTCTATTATTTGGAGATTGTTTCATAATCTATCAATCAACACAAACACACTTGCAGAGAGTCTCCCTAGCACTAAGGGCTCGTTTGGTTACTCGATGGAATGGAAATAGGAATGGAAATAATAATAGGAATGGTAATGAGAATATGTATGTTTGATATACTTTTAAAATGGTAAGGTGGTAATGTAAAACTTATTTTCAAAAATACCCTCACTTAGTTAAAATGGGGGAGGGTGGGGAGGATAAAAATAGTCATTAGGTAACTTTGACCATTACAATGGGAATGGTAATGGTAATGGCCATTCATAGGGGGAGGTAGAAATGGCCATTACAACCAAATCTGTAATGGGAATGACCATTACGATGGTTTTATGTGATACCAAACACAAAAATGCCTTTGACCCATTACATTGTAATAGTCAAACCATTACATTATGACGATCAATGAACTAACCAAACACGCTCTAAGAGTCTGACTCTGTAGAATTTTCGCATCCATGGTAATGGAAACTCATCTTCCATATTCTGCATTTTTTCTTCACCATAGGAAATATTTAATCCTGTCAAAAGACGAACAACGTGAAAATCGCTGTGAACATGATGTATATGTCAAACAAATTTCAGACCGGTCGTAAAATGCAATCGTGCTCGTAGTAAACCCACTTTCTTCCCCTCAACAAATATAAAATTCACCGAAAGTATGAGATTATAAATCATTTTCATGATTATGCCGCTAAACACATTTTTCGTTCCCACCAAAGTTTCTCCTTGTTGTGGAAAATATCGATTTGGTAGGTGAACAATGTTATTAATATTAATTTCAATCACGTTTATTAATAATGTGTAATTCATGCCAAGGCTTACCAAAGATATATTTAGCCAGACCAAAATCTATCAAATTTAACGCAATATTTATCTATTATCAAAATTTGACAAAAGTATAATCTATTACCTTGTACTTAAAATTTAGAACATCTTAAAAATTCTTGAAAATTCAACGAATGACAAATTCTTGAAAATTGTATAGGTTCAAAATAATGACATTTGCCTAGTTGCTTGTTCAATACGAAACAAGTCCACCAACCATGAGCGCTTGTTCAATAATGAGCGCTGTGACGCTGGGTGCATGCGATTGGGATGGAAGGTTTGGGCTGCGACGCTGGGTGCATCGGAGCGATGTGACGCTGTTTTGTTTCTTTCAGGTTTTCTGCGTGGATGCAGGGTTGTGGGTGTATGCTGTTTGGTTCGGAAGTCTTGGGTGTGCTCGGGTTTATAGTCTATTCCTGGCTGTTTCCTCATTTTTCCTTTTGTTTCTTTCTTCCCAGGGATTTTGCTTTCAAAATTTTGTTATAAACCTTGTTTTTAGAGTTAACGCGGGTAATGTCGTAATGTACCCCCGCAATGATTTGTATTTTTATGGATATTTAATAACGGTCTGGCATTCCATAGTTGCCCCTCTCCACTGGAGGTTAATTAAAAAAAAAAAAAAAAAAAAAAAAAAAAAAAAAAAAAAAGTCCACCAACCAAAAAAAAAAAAAAAAAATCCACAAACTATAATATGAAAAAGATATAAATGGTCCAAAGGGAGCAAGAATTTCCATGAACATTTGCAAAATTTTGTTTCTTAGCAGAATAGTCGTTTTCAAGTTTTTCAAGTAATGTTCCGTGAAGTACGAATTGATATTATTCTTAGGCCATCGTGAGTATGAAATAGTGGGACTTCTGTTTGAGATTAATGTTCATGATGCCTATCATCATACAAAGAATTTGGATTAAATAGAAACATATCATGATAATTTTGTCAACGTTGAAAACAACAGTTAGTTTTTGAGAAATTTTGTGGTTCAAGTTGCCCTAATTATTTCATAATGACAAATTTGTAGTAGAGTCAATTAGTGAGATAGACTTGATTATACTTCATTATCTGCTAAAATTATGCGGCAAAAAATTGAAAACCGAATTAATAAAGATAATCATGAATTTCATTAAGCAATATATAATACCCTTTCATATATTGCTGTTTTTTAACTCCATTTTCACTTATTTGGGCTTGGCACACATCTTGAGGGAGATGGAGAGTTGCACCGCCTCATTCACCCGTTTCCTCGCCAATTAGAATCCCCCTACTTATTTTATACCTACTTTATTTTTTCACTCCATTATGGACCTCATTGTCTTCATTCTCTTTGAAATTTTGCTTTAATGGAATATAATTTAGTGACTTATCTGAAACAGAGGAACAAAATCAGATTCTTAGTGAGAGACAAGTATGAATAATTGGTAGAGGAATTGTGACTAGAGAGTGAGGACCTTCCACATGTGATTCTTCCATTGATATGTAGCTCATTGGTTGAACAGTAGGGATGGTATTACTAGGTCATAGGGTCGATCCTAGCTGACGACACCTGAGGTAGAAGGCGTTAGGGATAAAAAAATTATTAAAAAAATCTAGATACAATGGGGAGAGAACCTTACCTTGCTAGCTCGATTGCTATTCTTCTTGATCTAAAAGCGACGACACAAGATGTGGAAGAAGAAGAAGAGGAAGAAGATGAGTTTGCATGGGGGAATTCCACCTATGGCAGTCTTAGATGATATGCTAAGAGGGAGGAGTCAAATAGGCAAAGGGGAGGCTAAGCCTTACTTCCAAGTTTCATACTCCATGTTTGTTTCTTAAAGAGTGTTTTGTGTGTGTTGTGGCCTCAGCTCAGTAGACTTCTAGGGTTTATGTTATGGCTTTGTGTGTTCTTGTGTGATCCATGGGAGGCTCTTCCTCATACAACATGACATGTTAGAAGCAATGGAGTTTGGTATGTTTGATGTATCCATGAAGAGTGCATCTTAGGCAGCTAGGACAATCGACCATTTTTTTGTCAGGATTGAGCTCTTTTACATTTTTATCCATTCTTTTTAAAAGATAACCACAAACATCAATTATAGAAGGGGGTAAAAGTATAAAGAGCATCAATCCTGATAAAAAAATGGTTGGTAGCCCTGACTCTCTAAATTTAAGAATCCATGAATGATCAAAGGAGTTGGAAGTATTGTGTCTTTATCTTCTTTGAATGGATGAATAAACCACAATTGTTGTGTTCCATTGATAATGGAGGTTTAGATGCAATGAAACGAATTTTGCATTTGGAACACTATAATTTTGCCACTGATAAATAATCAATAGTGCCAAAGATGTATCAGCTATGTTAGTAGAGGTGTGACAGATGGTATCACACTGTCACGAACCCAATTGCAGTGTTTTTTATGATTGGGCTTTAGATTTTGAGATTTTCTTGGGCTCAATAAAAAGCATATTGGGCTGTAGTGTAAGCCCAACTATTCACAAGGAGATTAATTTTGTTGCATCAACTTTTGCTAGAAGAAGATAAGATAATAAGCATCAACTTTTACCATCCATGATTCTCATACACCAATTGAACAACCTTTTTTGAGTTTTTCTTATTGTCAATCAAATAAATGGCAGAAATTCTAAATGTCGAGGAAGTGGGCGAGGAAACGAGCGAGGGGAGGGAGGTGGCAGGGTGGGAACCGTTCACCTCCCTCAGGATGCGTACTTTGACTTTTCGCGTGCACATTTCGAAGGAGGTGAACGGTTCCCACCCCGCCACCTCCCCCCCCCCCACTCGTTTCCTCACCGGTTTCCTCGACAGCTAGAATTGATTCAATGAGGTTAAAATTTTCCATTTTTTTTTTTTTATTTCATCTAAATCCATTTAATCTAACGGTTGAGAAGTGTGTCCTCAGAGAGTGTATGCTCATTGAATCACCAGGCGGAAAGAAATGGAAATCAATCCAGATATGATAAGAACAAAATTTCCGCTAATGAAATTTAAGACGAACCCGAATGAACAGATTTAGTCAATTGTTTGAATTAAGGACTGTCAAAATTGAAACTTCATCATTAGGCCGAAGACCCAAACTTTGCCCAAGGATGATCACCTAAAGCTCAATCACCACCCTCACCTAAGACTAATTTTGTCGATTTACTTTTTTTTTTCTTCTTGTTTTCACGAGTAATTCTTTATGGTCTGGGTCCCCCAGCTCGGTTGTTGCGGGGGGGAGGGGGAAAATACACTTTTGCCCCTCCTTTTTAAACACCTTTTCCAAAAAAAATTGTTTAAAAGGGGGGTAAAAGTGTATTTTCGCCCCTAAGCAACCAGACTGATTTTCCCAGGCCAGGAAGAATTTCGGAATTTTCACATTCATGATTTTGAATGTATCCTTTTATAATCAAGTACAATTACACCCTTGAAACTTTCACTGATTTTGCGAAACATCATTAATGTTGTTCAAGGCATTTCAAATTGAGGAGATTCTTCGATCGAGTAAAGTAAGATTGCCAAATTCTCTTTGATGCAAATGACCTTGGTTAGGGTTGCAAGTTGGATCCGTTGGAAGTTTGTTTGTGACCAACCCACAATATTGGAGCCTTGTGTCAAATCTTGAGTTGGACATGGGCTATTTAGGTTTAACCCGGCCCAAGTCCAGCCCAACCCACTAATCTTAGGTTTGCAAGTTAGACGGGTATATCAGGCCCGATTGGGCAAACCCGACATGAGTAATAGCATCTCTAATGGTAAAAGTTAAAATGGGAGATCAATCATCCCCCATTTTAATCAAAAGTTAAATTTAGGGGTCCCCCTATTTCTTCATCACTCAAATCACATCCCATATTTTATTTTTTTCATTATTATTTAAATATATATTTTTGTAAGGTAGCCAAACCAGTCAGCCATTTTTTGACAAGGTTGAGCATTTTTTACAATTTTACCTCTTTTCTTTAAAACACGATCACGAAGGGATAAAATTGTAAAAAGGCTCAACCGTGGGAAAAAAAATGGTTGGCTGGCCTAGATACCTAGGAAAACTGTTAAATATATCTTCCACTTTTTCATCCTTTTTTTTTTTTTTTAATTTGAAAATTAAAGATTTTGAATTTTTAGTGATATTTCAAAATTTAGGAGATGGTTGGTTGCCCCTAAATTTAGGGGGAAGTTTAATGTGAAGTTAAAATGGGGATGGTTTAAGGAATCTATAGGAGCATGCAAATTTTCACATGAGACTCCTAAAATAACTTATTAGCTATTTAAGGGAATTCATTGGAGATGCTCTAAAAGTTTAGGCATAGTTCCATAGGTAATGGGTAATACTTGGGCATATATTAATACTCAGACTTAGTTTTGGGCAATATTTTGGTAAGGATTTTACACACCCAAGGATCCCCGAACCCATGAGCTACACTCATATAAAAATTGTTATTTTCTCATAAAAGTAAAATAATTTAAGCTTAAATAAGTAAGGTTGTATTTAATAAAATAAAATAAAGTTCAATAGGGACCAATGACATGACAGGTCAAATGTTAGAGCTTGGCAGATGGAGGGATCCTATAAAACCCTGCTTACTTTTCAGAAAAAAAAAAAAATTTCAATAGGGAAGATTTTACCTAGTGATTATTTTCTCCAAAGATTTTTATTCTTACCACAATGCATGAAGTATACAAATTATCAAGACGAATAAAATAAATAAACTTAAAACTGTATAATTAATTCATTATTCTTAGGGTGTGTTTGGTTGCACGGAATCCTATGCCATGGGAATCCATGAGGGGACCACTACATTTTAGGCTAAATTGATATATCACTCCACATCCACCATTTGGTTTTGTGATCAATGGTGGGAATGAAAGTCCCATGAACATGAGAATCACATGCTTTGGGGGGGGTCAAGGAGTGAGATTCCCATGTTCATGGGACTTTCATTCCCACCATTGATCACAAAATCAAATGGTGGTCAAATGGTAAATGTGGAGTGATATATCAATTTAGCCTAAAATGTAGTGGTCCCTTCATGAATTCCCATGACATAGGATTCCATGCAACCAAACACACCCTTAATGATTTTCCCCCTCCAAGATTTGTTTATAAAAACACATAAAAAAAACATAACAAAGTAATGAAATCACAATTTTTATTTTATATTATTTTGTCAAGTTGTTCTCATTATTTTATTTCCAATTTAAAGTAATCAGGTTATATAACCACTTTCTGGCTAGGTTTTGAGTTTTTTACATTTTTATCCCTTCTATTAATTATGTTTGTGGTTTTAAAAAAATGAATAAAAATATAAAAAAGCCAAAATCTAAAAAAAAAAAAAAAAAGCTTTAAACCTTGACTGCGTGAGCAAATTCTTATTTTATTTCCTTACTTGAAGCAAGTGAACCATGCTAAAGCATCTTCATGTTTAGAATACAAAATCAAGCACAAATGAATTTATATTCAAAAGAAGTAAGAAGCCAAAAAAATTAGTGCAAATCGGTACAAATTACCCTACCTATTTGAATTGCCCAAATTACCTGAACTACCCAAAATAGACTCGAGTTGTTCCAAATATTTACATAGGAGTGCTTCTATAGTGTCTCGATGCAATCCAACGGTGCCTATTTGCACCAGGCAAAAAATCAGTGCAAAAAATCAGTGCACTTAGGAAAAACCGTTTACATGGTCTTAATCTTCGGCAAGATTTTCCATACCCGAGTGGGCATGGGCTTGGAGCTAATATGGTACCCGCCCAATTTGCTCCGCTACCCAATCGCCGTGGTGATAAGTAGGCGCCTTGACCGCTTTTTGAAAGCAAATATACCCGCCGCTGCGTATGACGGATGCGTGCGTGCTCTGTAGGGTGCAACACAAGATGTGTGATTGATCCAGTACTCACCCCCGCCATATAACACACATCTCCAACAAAACACGTGGCAGCCATATAAAGCAACATCACTATGTGGGTCCTACAACTTTCAGCATTTATTGGCACCGAAGTTAGAGCAATCTACGATTACGTAACAGTAGTTCTCGCTACCCGACGCAATTTTGGCGGTAAATTCACTTCACCCGATACACGTGCACGTCTGCTATTCGCCCCCCATGTATGTATGTATGGCTATATAATAAATCCACCATGGTTATGAATGTCATGTAACCCGATTTTTCCCGCGCGACCACAGTTGTTCCCAAAAAAGGCTCAGAAAGAGAGAGAGAGAGAGAGAGAGATAAGTGAGAGAGAGAGAAAGACAAAAGGAGGGAAAAAAAAAGACGAGAGAAGGGTTTGAAGGCTCTCAAAACCCTCAATTCGATTTTCATCAAAGAAGTCGATTTATTAGTTCAATTCTCCCCAGAAGTTAGGGTTTTTCACCTTCTATCGTTCAGATTTCGGTCGCTCGATCTGAAACGGTGAGAATCGAACGCTATCATCGAGATCTGTCTAAGTTCTTGGAGTTTGAGAGTTCTAGATCTGTTTCTTGATTTTAATTTGATTAACGGTGTTAGATCAGCTTAGTTTTGGTTGATTTTTTTGAACGATTTTGAACTCTATGTGACAGAGATGGAAGAGGAGAGACCGTCAGTTTTGATGAGCAATCCTCAGTATGTAGACGGTGAAGCTATCGAAGCTCGATTCGTAGAGCTCTGCAAGGTAAAAAAAAAACATTTTCGTGTTCTTGAATCTTTTAATTTGCGTTCGTTTATGTGATTTTGTTTCTTGATCGTACTGAGACTGAGATCTGGTTTTAGACTGGTTTGGCGCTAGATGAGAATCTCTTCGAACGAGCGATGAGGTTGTTCAAGGAAAGCAAGAACCTTATGTTTGCTAACATGTCAACAATCGGGACTGGCTCGGTAAATCTAATGTGTTTCTGTTCAATTTCATTGAATTTTCCCCTTTTTTTTGTTATGTTTTTCAGTTAGGGTTTGTGTTTTTTGAATTGATGGAATTGTTAATTTGATTTCAGCCGGAGGAAATTGAACGGTTTTGGTTTGCGTTTATTGTTTATTCGGTGAGGAGATTAAGTGAGGGGAATGTGGAGAATGGAAGTCAGGAGAGTGAACAAAGTGAATTCACTTTATGCCAGATCGTGAAGGCCACAAAGCTGAAGTATCCAAATCTAGCTTAATCTGTGAATTTGATGCTTATGTTCAATGATTAATTGTTACTTGTCTGTGTTTTGCAGTCTTGTTGATTTCTTCAGAGAGATGCCGCAGTTCCTTCTCAAGGCTGGACCTGTTTTAGGAAATCTGTATGGGGCAGACTGGGAGAAGAGATTGGAGGTAATTACATAGAGAGTTCCTGTAATTTTTTGCTTGTTTATGGTTACGTGTTGGCCATTCTACTCACTATTCTCTGTTTTCGGTTTATAATTCAGGCTACGGAGTTGCAGACAAATTTTGTGCATATGAGCCTTCTAAGCAAGTGAGTTTCTTACTTGTTCCTTTTATGTGGCTAGTTTTATTCCTACGGATCTTTGTATTTTTTTTTTCTCCCTTTAACACTTATTCAACATGATTTCTACATGGAATTTTCACTATTAATCATTAAACTTTAACATGTGATCCTATGGTGAATGATCCACATGAATATGTATAACAAAAGGTGGGTTCTAGATTAGGGTGCATTCAGAAGTTTTATGTGCCAGTAAAGGGGTAAGTGATAGTGTGTGCTGCATATAATTTCGCATTTTCTTAGGATATTTAGCGTATCTAGCTAAAATTTTTTTTTTGAAAGAGAGAATATAATGTTTATGAAATATGGAATGTATGCTTGACTCATAAACTATATGGTTAAACATACATCTGGTGGTTAAAGATGATATTGGTTAGATTCTTAGAGGGTCTCATGCATGATATCAAACATTGAAAATACTAAGCATATCTTGATTGATGCCAGATCAACTATTGAGTGATCCCTTATCTAATGGACCTATCTTGATTGAATTGTTTGTTATTGCTGAATGTGTACATATATGAACATTAACTGCCCGTCTAGTAAGATTTCATTCAGTTGCACAAATAACTGCGCTCATACTACACGCATTGTCCTGCGTATAGTTTTGCATTATTTCTTTTAGTAAACTATTATTTGGAAGTTTAGACCTACCTCATGCATATTTCTCATGACATACAGATACTACAAACGTGCATACCTGGAATTTTTCTTGAGAAATGATGGAAAGGATGAAATACAAACTGATTTGTCCACCACAAGTAATGTGTCGGACCACCACCGTTTTGGATGGTTGCTTTTCTTGGCACTCCGCGTTCATGCTTTTAGCCGTTTCAAGGATCTGGTGACTTGTACAAATGGACTGGTCTCGGTATTGGTGAGTTACACTCCTGTCTATTTCTAGTGACACACTAATTGATAGGACCTAGATGGTAATTTGATGCTATGAAGTATGAACTGGAAAGTTTGGTAATAATTGGAGAACCCATCTTATATACTTGTGATGATCTTTTTTTTTTTTTTCAAGAAAAAAGAATTTGTGTCGATTTCTTTTTGTAAGCATGAGAGGATATATGTTTAATTGTTTCAACCATTACAGGCTATCCTGATCCTTCATGTGCCTGTTCAGTTCAGAAATTTTAGTATTCATGATTCTCCACGTTTTGGTAAGGAATCACCTCCCATTTCATTGGTAAAAGATTTTCAATTTTCCTATTTAAATGTTAGTTATACACGTTATTTTTGGTATTTCCAACAACTTCTCATTCTATTAGCAATTGGTTCAGTTAGAAAGGGCAACAAAGGTGTGGATCTTCTCGCATCTCTTTGTAACATTTATGATACATCAGAGGATGAGCTGCGGAGAACAATGGAGAAAGCCAATGATTTAATCGTGAATATTCTAAAGAAGAAACCATCCTCCGCTTCAGAATGCAAAACTGAGAATTTGATCAATATTAACACAGGTTAGTTGGGCTTCTTTTGTTATAGAAAATCAAAGCCATGGATTTAAATGTCAGCTATATTATCATTCTTTATAGAGAAATGCTAACAGGACCGTCCTGGTATACTAATTAGCCGACTGCCCAAACATATTTGCCGATGGTGCAACGGAGTGCAGATCACTACCTTGAAGCTATGTAATTTTCTTGGATCTGTAGTGTTGTGCAATCAAAAGGCACTATCAATGGTGTGAATTCTTTTGGTCCACACTATGTATCAGAGAAGACAGTCAGCGAAGCATTTCACTTTTTTCTATAAAATGTGGTCAATATAGGGTGATGCATCAACTGTATATTCATCAATGGAATTTCTAAGCAGGGCCGACATTTTGTTCTGTTTTAAGAAGGATGGATGTTATTAAAAAACAAAATATTGAAGCATTCATAAAGTCATTAGCTAATTACCTTTGATATGTAATTCTTGGTACTTTAATTTTGTTTTATGCAGATGGATTGACCTATTTTGAAGGTCTGATGGAGGAGCCTTCCTTTTCATCAAGTTTGGCCATTTTAGAGAAGGACTATAATGATGCGATTTATAATAAGTGTGAACTGGATGAAAGGGTGTTTGTTAATGATGAAGACAGCTTACTTTTGTCTGGAGGTGCCACGAATGTCTCTGGTGCTAAGGTATGCATTTTTCATAGTCAAGGTGAGACAAAGTCCTTAAGTAATGGATAAACCTCTTATGAGTCATCTTTGGTCTCTCTTTTTTATACAGCGGAAGTTTGATGCAATGGCATCTCCAGTCAAGACCATTACAAGTCCTCTTTCACCACCTCGGTCTCCTATTGCATCACCTGCAAAAGGTTCTCTTATTGGTGCAAACTCAATATCGGCACCTACTCCTGTAAGCACGGCAATGACAACTGCAAAGTGGCTACGAACTGTTATATCTCCACTTCCTTCAAAGCCCTCAGCCGAATTGGAGCGCTTTCTTTCATCATGTGACAGGGACTTAACAAATGATGTAACACATAGGGCCCACATAATATTGGAAGCCATTTTCCCAAGAAATGCTCCTGGTGATCGATGTATCACTGGAAGCCTGCAGAGTGCAAACTCGATGGACAGCATATGGGCAGAACAAAGAAGAATGGAGGCTCTGAAATTGTACTATAGGGTTTTGGAAGCAATTTGTAAGGCAGAATCTCAAATATTGCGTCCTAGTAACTTGACTTCTCTGTTAACCAATGAGAGATTTCACCGATGCATGCTAGCTTGTTCTGCAGAACTGGTTTTAGCTACACATAAGACAGTTACTATGTTGTTTCCTATGGTCTTAGAGCGAACTGGCATCACAGCTTTTGATTTGAGTAAGGTGATAGAGAGTTTCATTAGACATGAAGAATCACTTCCAAGAGAGTTGAGGAGGCATTTGAATTCTTTGGAGGAGAAACTATTGGAGAGCATGGTGTGGGCAAAAGGTTCATCATTGTACAATTCTTTGATAGTTGCAAGGCCCAACCTCTCTGCAGAAATAAATCGTCAAAGATTATTAGCAGAACCCATCCCATCACTAGATGAAATTGCAAGGCATAACAACATTGTAATCGGGAGCTTGCCACCTTTGCCTTCTTTGCATAAGCACGAGACACCAGGTATACTTACTGTTTAGCAAAGGTTTTATGAATATGATGTACAAGTTTCCACTATTAATTTCTATGGATTTAAAAATGTTTGCCAAGCGTTGTTTGGGATCGGTTCTGGACCTTTAATTTTTTGAAATCTATGGAAGTTTATGGAAAATCTTAGATATTGATTTTAACTTTTCAAATATGGAATACCCAAATTAATTTTTTCGCCATTAATTTATTCTCAGGTCAAAATGGAGATATTCGCTCTCCAAAAAGAGTGTGCGGTGAATACCGTAGTGCTCTTGTAGAGCGTAATTCCTTTACATCACCGGTGAAGGATCGCCTGCTAGGCTACAATACTTTAAAATCGAAGTTGCCACCCACCTTTACAGTCTGTCTTTGCTAGGTACAAGCTGATTACTTTGTAACTCTGTAAAGCTACCATGAGCATGCTCTTACTCCTTATTAGTCTGATAATTTGAATTTGATACCTACTTGCAGCCCAACACGACCAAATCCAGGAGGAAGTGGGGAAACATGTGCAGAAACGGAAATCAGTGTTTTCTTTAGTAAGGTATATATTCAGCGGTTCACCACTAGGACTTGCTGCATCATCATTTATGAGATATCATTTGCAATGTCCAATTGTAGTGGTTGTAACCATCCAATTCATAGCCTTCTTCAGATTTTTCATTATGATAAATAATTATGAGGAAATCTATTGCTTAGATTGTTACAATCATTCGAGTGGTTTTGTGCTCTAGCTTGGATGCTTTCCTAGGTGGCCACTGTCAACTGATGTGGCCACTGTCAACTGATGTGGCCACCACCTCAAGCTGGCCTCATATGTAATACAACCTCTAGAGTGGTCTATCTTAGATTCATTCTCATGTCCTCATTTCTATTGCAATGATATATTCTGCTGGAAGATAGCACTAGTGAGCTACTCAATGCATTTGACTAGAAGCCATCTCAGATATTTTACTGCATTTGTTAATGTATGCACTTTGTTTGCTATTTTTTTTTTCCTGACAATCAGTCTTGGTATACAGATCCAAAAATTGGCTGCTGTCAGAATCAATGGCTTGGTTGAAAGGCTAAAACAGACTCAGCAAATCAGAGAGACTATCTACTGTTTTTTCCAACAGATCCTTAGTCAGCAAACATCTGTTTTCTTTAACCGGCATATTGATCAAATAATCCTTGCAAGTTTATATGGAGTCGCAAAGGTATGTTTTTAACTACTTGTAAAGTCTTATATTTTTGTCTTGTCTTGTCATTTTCTTTTCATTCTTCTAGTCCATTCTTGTGCCATGACTTGCAGATTTCTCAATTAAACCTCACTTTTAGAGAAATAGTTTACAACTATAGAAAACAGCCGCAGAGCAAGCCTCAAGTTTATCGCAGTATCTATGTCGACTGGTCATCAATTCGTAATAATGGGGTATGCTGCTGAACGTGTGTTCTTTTTGTGTGTGTGTGTGTGTGTTTTCCAAAACAGTTGATCATGTTTATGCCTTTGAAACAGAAAACAGGGCAGGATTTTGTTGATATTATCACCTTTTACAACGGAGTATTTGTTCCTGCTGTAAAGCATCTTCTGGTGGAGCCTGGCCCATCTGGTACAACTCTAAAATCTAACTTGCTTCCTGAAACCAACAAAAAGTCTGATGATGGTACATTCTTTGGCTCCCACCACTTTATACCTGTCTGTTTCTGTATTTTCACCCTTGCCTGGAAACTGTATCCTCTTGTTTGTGGAACAGGTCCATGCCCCGGATCACCTCGAGTATCGTCATTTCCAAGTCTACCTGATATGTCTCCAAAGAAAGTTTCCTCCACACATAATGTTTACGTTTCTCCTCTACGATCATCTAAGGTATGATCTTGTCAGTTGTTGAGTCATCTCATGACAATGTTTTCTGCTGTTACCTTTTAAAATGTTTTCATATTCATTGCACATGGAGTGTGACACAATAATTGAAGTTAATATCATTTATTGGTACAAGGTGCAAACTGCAATCTTCTATTATACACTTAACGTGCTAATGTTTCTATACAACTGATGTAGACCTTTCATTGTAGTTGAATACTGGGACATGATTCATGTTCTTCCCTCTTCACTATTTCCCCGAGTGTCACTGTACATGTCAAACCTTTTGTTGAAGTGGTAGTTTGTTCTAGGCCTGTCATTGATTCTAGCTAGACTATGCTTAGCTTACTACTGGTCTACTTGTATCACAGGGTTTCGATGAATTAGAGGCCTCTATCCTACAACATCTAAGTTTAGTCTTGTTGCGCTTCCCAACTTGCTCAGAAATGTTTAGCCCAATATACTTGTATACATGCCGATGTCTCTTTGATAAAGTTTCTACCAGTTGCTATGAACACAAACCAATGTTGGATATTTTTATGCACTGTCCTCAAATTGAATAGTCAGTCGTACAACAATTTGAGCATGAAACTTGCTGGCATGACATCAAGAAAGAGACATAGCTCGTAAAAGTAAGGTGCATAGGTTTCTAACAGATGCCAGACGAGCTGACCCCTATAAACTTGTTAACCAACCAATTGATGTGGATTGTCCTCTGTCTGGCACATAGCATATATGGCAGTATCCAACACTATTAGTTCTTATAGAAATGAGTTTTCTGAGTGTTATTGCAAGTAGCATGAGATTTTATCTTTAACAATTTTACAACTCTGTTAAAATCTGCAGATGGATGCTTTGATCTCAAACAGCTCGAGAAGCTATTATGCTTGTGTTGGTGAGAGCACTCATGCTTACCAGAGCCCTTCCAAAGATTTGACTGACATTAATAACCGCTTAAAAGGGTAGGTTTGATTAAGCTGGAAATCTATAGAAGCACAAACTGACTAGGTGCTAATGTTGCATCTTTTGTTTGCTTTCCTTTTCCCAGATCTCTCAGCAAGAAGATCAATAGCAGGCTCAATTTTGACGATGTTGGCTTAGTAAGTGATTCTCTTGTGATGGGCAGTCTCTACCTTCAAAATGGCAATTGTCCTCCCTCTTCAGGTGTTGCTACTGCTTTGAGTATGCCCCTGAAATCTGAGCAACATGAGTCCTAAATTGTAAGCTTCTCCTCGTATGTAAATTCATCCTTCCCCTTCCCCTTTTGGTTTTTTTTATTTAATCTTATTATACGCCTAAGTTGGGGGGTTACTGCATGAGGCGGCAAGTTTCTGTAGAAAAGGCTGCCGACGCCTCCCCAAGTGCTTTGGTTGTTAGCATGGACTTGTTGAATAAATACTAATTCTAACAAAACTAAGTTAATAAAAAGATTTTAGTTGCTGTTGATGATTGGAATAAGAGCAACCCTTCTGTACTCTCAAGGCAAGGTATCTTAGGGTGGGTCTTTCTATAGTGCTCTGCATAGCTGGGTATAGACAGCATTCTCAGAATGAGCATGATCAGTTCTTACATTTGAGTCCACAGAATGACAGTGCTATTAGGTTGAGAGCATACTTGTCACCGATTATTTTGAGGTTAAGTAGGATTTTTTCAACTTCCTTACTGTCCGTCTGTATTGCATTTTTTGTTAACTCAATTTCTTACACAAATTGAAACCTTTCAGTACTTATTTATTTATTTTGTCAGACCTTAACATGACAATTCTACTGAATTGTCCTGTTATTATCAAGTGGATGGAAAAAAAAAAATTGATGACAGTGATCCAAAATTGTTGATATCATCATCTAAACGAATGATGCTTGGCTTGTGATGATTTGTTGTGGCTCAGCATAGAGAGAAGTGAATATGTTGTTACTTCTCAGAGCTTTACAAAAAGATTAAAGGTCCATAGTCAATTCTATTCTAGAGCTTTAAATTTTATTTTGTTTTTCAAAATCAAATTTATTGCTTATCTAAGGCTATGATTTTGGATGTTTTCATATGTTTTTTTGTTTTGTTTCTTTGATGACCACTGAGTTTTAGCTCCAATTTCAATACCTAACGTGAAAATAACAGTCACATGATTATTCCAGAGCTTTAAATTTTATTAGTTATTCAAAAATAAAAAATTTGGTTCAATTTTAAAGGCTTAACCCACGATTTCTAAAGATTTTGTGCTTCTAAGATAATCATTGAATTTTTGCTCCCATTTAATACCTAACACTACAATAAACTTAGTCGCATCGATCCTAGTTTAGTTGCATAGATCCTAGTTTAGAGCGGTAAGTTTTCTTAGTTTTTTAAAAATAAAAGTTTTGGCTCAATATCGAAGCCTTTAACACACGATTTTGCAAGTTTTATTTGTTTGGAGATAATTAATTTTTTATACCATTTTAATACCTAATGCCACAATAAACAGTCAAAGAGATTCTAGCTTTAAATTTTCTTTAATTTTTAAAACTTAAAAATTTAGAACCCACGATTTTAGACAATTTCAGAATTTTTCTTATGAGATAACTATTTTAGACAATTTCAGAATTTTTCTTATGAGATAACTACTTAATTTGCTCCCATTCAATACCTAATATCACAATAATCTCAATTGCATAGATCCTAGTTTAGAGCGTAAGTTACCTTAGTTTTTTAAAAAATAAAATTTAGGCTCAAGTTTTAAGACAACTCACAATTTCTTACAATTTCAGAAGTTTTTTCTTTTTAATTCTCTTTCAGAGATAACAACTTAATTTCTATCATTTAAAACCTAATGCCACAATAAACATAGTCGAATGGATCTAGAGATTTAAATTTTCTTTATTTTTCAAAAAATAAATTTGGAACTCACTATTTTGGACAATTTCATAAGTTTATTGTTTATGAGATAACTACTTAATTTGTTCCCATTTTAATACCAAATGTCACAATAAACATAGTCACATAGATCCGATTCTAGAGCTTTAAATTTTCATAGTTTTTCAAAGTTAAAATTTGAAACAATTTCAAAAGATAAAACCCTCGATTTTGGAGGATTTCGAAAGTTTTTTTTTTAAATATGAGATAACCACTTAATTTTGCCTCCTATTTGAATAACTCGCATTACAATAAACATTGTCACATCGATCATAGTCTATAGCTTTAAGTTCTCTTAATTTTTTAAAAAGTAAAATTTTTGACTCAATTTCAAAGGCTTTAACTCGCACTTTTTTAGTATTTCGGTTAGTTTTTGGTAAGATAAGTACTTAAGTTTTGCTCCATTTTAATACCTCGCGCCACAATAAACAGTCTCATGGATCATATTCTAGAGTTTTAAAATTTCATAGTTTTTTAAAACTCAAAATTTTGGCTCAATTGCAAAGGCTTTTTGACCCATAATTTTGGTAGTTTTTTTGTTTACGGATAACCACTTAAATTGGGCACCCTTTTAAATAACTCGCATCACAATAAACATCTAATCATGAACTTTTAATTTTCATTGTTTTAAAAATAAATATTTAGCTCAATTTCAAAGGCGGAAAACCCACGATTTTTTTAGATTTTCAAAGTTTTTGTTTTGTTTTGTTTATAACCATTCAACTTTTCCTCCCATTTCTATAACTCACTTGACAATAAATATAGTCACCTCGATCCTAGTCTACAACATTAAGTTTTCTCATAATAAAAAACAATTTGGCTCAATTACAAAGGCTTACATATGAATTTTGACGATTTCGCAAGTTTCTTTGTTTCTAAGATAACTATTTATTTTTGCTCCCATTTTAGTACCTAACGCTATAATAGTCATACTCAAATAGATTCCACTCTACAGCTTTGGGTTTTATTAGTTTTCAAAAAATCAAAAATTTTAGCTCAATTTCAAAGGCTAAATTTAACCCACGATTTATGAGGATTTCGAAAGATTTTTTTTGTTTCTAGCATAACCATTGAATTTTTTATCCCCTCAATACCTAACATTATAATAAACTTAACCGCATACATCCTAGATTAGAGCTGTAAGTATTCTTAGTTTTTCAAAAATAAAAATTTTGTCTCAAATTTGAAGGCATTAGTTCACGATTTTGGACAATTTCAGGAAAATTTTGTTTTCTAAGATGATCACTGAATTTTAGCTCCAATTTCAATACCTAACGTGAAAATAAACATAGTGACATAGATTCTATTCTAGAGCATTAAATTTTTATTTGTTTTTAAAAAGTCAAAATTTTGGCTCAAATTCAAAGGCTAAATAAAACCCACGATTTTGGATATATTTTTTTATTATTTCTAAGATAATCACTAAACTTTTGTTCCCATTCAATACCTAACGTCACAATAAACTTAGTAGCATAGTCCTAGTTTAGAGCGGTAAGTTATCTTAGTTTTTTAAAAATAAAAATTCAAGCTCAATTTTGAAGGTTTTAACCTGTTTACGATTTCGGAAGTTGTTTTTTTTTTGGAGATAGCTACTTAATTTTTCTACCATTTAATACCTAATGCTACAATAAACATAGTCACATGCATTCTATTCTAAAGATTTAAATTTTATTTAATTTTCAAAAAAAATAAAAAAAATTGGAACACCTTGATTTTGGACAATTTTCAAAAGTTTTTTTGTTTTGTTTATGAGATAACTACTTAATTTGCTCCCAATTTTAATACTACGCCACCATTACACATAGATCCTATTCTAGAGATTTTAATTTTCTTAGTTTTTCAAAGTGAAAATTTGACACAATTTCAAAGGCTAAAATACTTGATTTTGGTAGATTTCGAAAGTTTTTATGTTTATGAGATAACCACTTAAATTTGCCTCCCATTTCAATGACTCACATTACAATAAACATTGTCACATAGATCTTAATTTAGAGCTTTAAGTTTTCTTAATTTTTAAAAAATAAAAATTTTGGCTCAATTTCAAAATTACAAATTTAAAAGTTTTCCTTGTGCCAATTACAATTTCAAATGCTAAATTAAGTTTTTAAGTTTTCCTTGTGCCAATTTCAAAAAATAAAAATTTTGGCTCAATTTCAAAATTACAAAAAATTTTGGCTCAATTACAAAAAACCCACGATTTTTTGCGATTTTGAATTTTTTTTATCCTAAGATAACTATTTAATTTTTCTCCCATTTTAACACCTTGTGCCACAATAAATGCTCACATAGATCCAATTCTAGAGTTTTATAATTTCTAGTTTTTTAAAACTGAAATTTTTTACTCAATTGAAAAGGCTTTTGACTCACGATTTTGGTAGTTTTTCGTTTAGGAGATAACCACTTAAGTTTTCCTTTTATTTTTATAACTCACAACACAATAAACATAGTCACATAGATTCTAATCTTGAGCTTTTAGTTTTCATAGTTTTTAAAAATAAAATTTTAGCTCAATTTCACCCACAATTTGAAGTTTTTATTTTATTTTTTTATATCCACTTAACTTTTCCTCCCATTTCAATAACTCACTTCACAATAAACAGTCACCTCAATCCTAGTCTAGAGCTTTAAGTTTTCTTATATTTTAAAAAAAAAATTGGCTCAATTTCATACGCTTTTAGCATACAATTTTTTACGATTTCGTAAGTTTCTTTGTTTCTAAGATAACTACTAAATTTTTGCTCCCATTTTAAAACCTAACGCCATAATTGACATATTCAAATAGATTTTATTCTAGAGTTTAATTAGTTTTCCAAAAATCAAAATTTTGGCTCAAGTTCAAAGGCCTTAACCCATGGTTTATGAGGATTTCAAAAGATTTTTTGTTTCATAGATAACCATTGAATTTTTACTCACATTCAATACCTAACATCACAATAAAGTTAATCGCTTAGATCCTAGTTTAGAGCTCTAAGTTTTCTTATTTTTTTAAAATAAAAATTTTAGCTCAAATTTGAAGGCAAGCTCACAATTTTGGACAATTTCAGAAATTTTTTTTGTGTTTCTGAGATGAAAACTTAATTTTAGCCCCAATTTTCATTTCCTAAAGTGAAAATAAAAATTGTCACATAGTTTCTATTCTAGAGCATTAAATTTTATTAGTTTTTCAAAAATCAAAATTTTGGCTCAAATTCAAAGGCACGATTTTGTACGATTTCAGAAGTTTTTTTTTTTTTTTTCTAAGATAATCACTGAATTTTTGTTCCCATTCAATACCTAACTTCACACTAAACTTATCGCATAAATTCTAGTTTAGGAACGGTAAGTTTTCTTAGTTTTTTTTAAATAAAAAATTTGGCTCAAATTTGGACATTTTCGGAATTGTTTTTGAGTTTCGGGGAAGAAAATTGAATATTAGCTCCAATTTCAATACCTAACATGAAAATTAACATGATCACATGGATTCTCTTCTAGAGCATTAAATTTTATTAATTTTTCAAAAATCAAAATTTTAGCTCAAATTTAAAGGCTAAAATCCACGATTTTGTATGATTTTAGAAAAAAAAAATTGTTTCTAAGATAACCATAGAATTTTTGTTCCCAAAATAAATAAAATTTGTTCCCATTCTATACTTAACGTCACTAGGGTTGAACAAAAAACTGATCAAATCGATTAAACGGACCGAACCGATCTAAATCGAACCAATCGGTTCAGTTTTCGGTTTCTATGTGATTTTAACCGACTAAACCTGACCGACCGAATATATATAATAAATAATATATATTTTATATATAAATAATACAATATGTTTAAAATAGTAGGTCGGTTCGATTTTATTTCGATTTTGGTTCGATTTTAATCGGTTCGGTTTCGGTATGAAAATTTTAAAACCGACCTAAGTCGGTTCGGTTCACGGTTTAGGTGAAAAATCGAGCCTAAACTTCACAATAAACTTAATCGCATAGATCCTAATTTTCAAGCGGCAAGTTATCTTAGTTGTTTAAAAATAATTTTTTTTGCTCAATTTAAAAATAAAAATGGGTAGAGGCTGCAGTAATCCCCACTATCCTTATTGATCTCCTTTGTTCCTTTGGCAAATGTCGCACGTAGCAATAAATTCTATGACGTTAGCTTTCATACAAGGCCAATAGAAGAGTTGTTTAAGTTTCTGATAAGTTGATGTTATGCCTGAGTGGCTACCCAAATAAGAAGCATGAAGAGACTGCAGTACTTGTTGTCGGAGGTCTCTTGAATCACCAATATAGATAGCTTGTTTGTGTTTTAGAGGCCATTACAGAGGGAGTAATTGGGAACTGCATTTTGGTTGACAACAAGCTTGTTCATTAATTCTTGAGCAAATGTATCAGTGATGTAACTGAGTTGAATGTCCTGTATCCATTGGGGAATCACTTGGGAGTTAGCTAGGTACTCAGATTGGGCTTGTGACACCCTTGACAATGCATTAGGTGTTGAATTCTCAGTAGCTGATGTTGTAGTCAAAACCCATGAGCTTTGAAAGCCATTTTTGCTGCAAAATAGTGGTGATCTTTTGGCCCAACAAATGTTTGATACTATGACGATCAGTTAATATAAAGAATTTGGCACTCAGTAGATATGATTTCCACTTGTGAACGACCATGACAATGGCAAGAAATTATTTTTCATAGGTGGACAATCCTAGATTCTTGGGGGCAAGAGCTTAACTTGTAGTAAGCTATAGGATGACCTTGTTGAGACAAAACAACACCTACTCCAACTGAGCTAGCATCAGTTTCAATAACAAATGGTAAGGAAAAATTGGGCATTTGCAACACAGGAGTTGAGCTCAATGCCTTTTTAAGTGATTCAAAAGCCTTTTGAGCATCGTTAGACCACTAAAAGGCATCTCTTTTCAATAGATCAGTCAGTGGCTTAGATATGAGGCCATAATGTTCCACAAATTTCCTGTAATATCCTGTCAAACCAAGAAATCCTTGCAAGGTTTTCAAGTTGGTGGGCTAAGGCCATTGTATCATGGCAAAAACTTTAGAAGGGTTTGCAGTCACCCCATTAGAGTTTATGATGTGACCAAGGCAAGCTAATTCAGTTTTTCCAAATGAGCATTTGGACATTGTAGCATGTAAGGAGTGGCCAAAGGTGTGATGGCTCAGTGGTTGAGCAGTGGCAGAAGGTATTACTAGGTCATAGGGTTGAACCCAGCCGGCGACATCTGGGGTGGGAGGGGTTAAGGGATAATTTAAAAAAATAAAATAAAATAAAAATGTAAGGAGTGTTCCCTCGAGGTGGCTAAGGTAGTTTGCAAGTGATGGAAGTGTAGGTCCATAGATTTGCTATAAATGAGGATGTTATCAAAGAAAACTAGGATGAATTTTCTAAGAAAGGGTTGAAAATTTTGACTCACAAGAGCTTGAAAGGTTGTCGAGGCATTGGTAAGGCCAAATGACATGACCTTAAACTCAAAGTGTCCATGGTGGGTTTTTAAAGTTGTTTTATAAACATCCGGGGGGTGCACTAAAACTTGATGGTATCCAGATCTAAGATTCAATTTGGAAAAGATGTAAGCCCCATATAACTCATCCAACAACTCATCTATGAGTGGCATAGGGAACTTGTCTTTTATTGTGAGTTCATTCAACCTTCTAATCCACACAGAACCTCCAAGTGTTTTTTTTTTTTTTCTTTACTAATAGGATAGGAGTAGAAAATGGACTATGGGAGTGTCTAATCAATCCAATATCTAGCATTTCCTTGACCAATGTTTCCACTACATCCTTATGTATATGGGAAAGTCTATAAGGAGCTTGTTGTAACACCCCTATTTTTCCAATGACAAAAAAAAAAATTGATGTGCCGAAAATTCTATGGAAATTTGTATTTTTAAAATCTTCTTTCATTTGACAAGTTGTATTTTTCGAAATTGGCTTAATTTTTCTTACCTTCCGAATCTCGGGACGAGATTCCATTTAACATGTGTATAATGTAACACCCCTAAATTTCATAAAGATAATTTATTATATTTTTAATTAAATAAATAGAATTACACTTTATTGAATTTAAATTTCAAAATTTTCGGATTTTATTTGGTGAGTTTAGAAGGCGGGTGTTTTCATATGTTCAGTGGGGGCGAATAGCCACCCACCTTATATATAAAGATAACAAACCTTTCCTTCTTTTTTCTCTTGTGCAACAGGAAGCTCTTCCTCTTCGACAGCGACTTGCACCCAAGTTATTCCGCCCACTCCGCCCATATATTTCCTCATTTATCTTTCCTCTATCTCCCTTCTCCTTCCTATTTTATTTCAACGCTAGAAAACACATTGGCAAACGAGAAAGGGACTGGACATGGCGGTGTGTGGTGTTGCATTACAGAGGGGTTGATTTGTTTGCAAGCAAGATGGTTGTTTGGTGGCAAGATGGCTGGAAGGAGGTGTTTTGGCGGAAAAGATCACAGTGTGAGTTTTGTTCATTTTCCTTTTTAGATTTTTGTATGAAGTTGATAATGTTGAGTGATGATTAGATCTGAAATTTGGGAGATTTGTTTCCTGTTTGATTGTTGTATGAGATCATCCTTACATGCCCATTGGATTGTTTTTATGTTTTTGTTGGTGATTTGTGTTGGATATGTTAAGATCTTGAAGGGGTGTGGATTTGAATATATGGATTGGTGGAAAGTTTGGATCTTGAAGAGATTCGAGTTAGGAAGATTGGATTTTTATAGGGTTTGTTTGGTTAGATCATTTGTTTTAGTTTCATATTTGAATGATCATCGTGAAGTCTGAATTTGTAATGATATGAATAAACAGTTGGCTACAATTTCAGATTTTAACAGAATTCATTGGTACAATTGATGGCACGTGTAACATATTGGGATTAAAAGATGAATGAGGTGCATGTAGTATCGAGAATTCAGTGGATTTTAATGGGAAAATCTCACTGGAAGGTTGGTAAAGGTGAGAGTAGATGTCTTGATTTTTTCACAATCTCCCCATTGGGTTCCATTTGATTGGCTCCAATTACTCCTAAAACGTTTTAAATTTTCAGTTCTGTATTTTCATCTATATGGTTCTGGACTCTTTAGTGAATCAAAGTTTTTTTTTATAGTAAAAATGTCACCAAGGATGTTTGATTGGTGGGGTGGTTGAAGAGGCTATTCAACTTACAATGTGGCCCATCTGTAGGGAAGTTACTTTTTAGAGAAAAGAGGCACATAATGATTGAAAAGTTAGGTTAGTTCCACATGAGACAGGGAGAGGATTGGTTTGATCACTGCTTTCTAAATGATCATTTCTAGTTAGGCTAGTGGGTGGGGGAATTGATGCAGTATTTTACGAATTAGTTTCAGGTTCTGAATCTTTTCTCTTCAATGGGGTGGCATCATATAGGATTGTTTGGAACTGTGTTCATCTAATGAAGAAGTTGGCAGTCACGTGATTGGTTTCTGCACAGACCTTAGGGAGGAAGATATGTTCGTTGTAGAGTGGGCGATGCTTTCTAGTTTAATTTTGGTGTTAATTTGGAACTAGTGGATGTTTCCAAACAACTTAAGTTATGTGTGTTGTATTGGTATGTCCAAGCTTCACATTGGCATATTTGTATTCTTTCTGATGATTAGTTCTCTTTTAAACTATTTTTATTAGTTTACATGCCAATACATCTTAGCAAGTTGGCAAATTTACAAGCACTTGTCACATCTTTTAAGTCTTTTAAGATTTACAAGCATCTTTTAAGTCTTTTCTAGGACTAGTTTCCAATAAACAATAGCGTTTGGCTATCCTCTGTTAAGCTCATAAGCTAGTCTATGTGTAGTAGTGTTTGATATTGCACTATTGTGCTGCTATGTTTTATGTCTCATTGATTCTACTGATGCAAGACCATTTAAGATTAATGGTGTTCCTCTGAACGTATACACCTTGAAATGGTTATGTTTCCCCAATTTAATGGAGGGTGGATTGACAATAAATGACAAAGTGTCATTGTGAGAGAAAAACTGAAATATCAGAAATAAATGATATTGATAAACTTGGATTCCTGAAAATTTAAATCACTTGGAATTGTATCACTTAGAACTACCACACCTCTTTTTGTTTATTATTTTCCTCTCTTACTAGAGAAACTAAATAACCTGCGGGTCGTCTTGCGAAGGTGGGGCGCCTATTTCCTACTAGAGAAACTAAAATAACTTTTGGGTTAGTCTTGCGAAAATGAGGTGAATTTGTATGCCTAAAATAAGCTTTGATATTTATCCATAAAAAATGTGACGTGAGTTTATGCGCATTGATAGCCCAAGAGTGGTTTTTGTTACTCATATAGTTAGGAGTATCCGGTGATGCATGCTTGTATGTGATATGTCCCCACTTGGGCATGGATGACGGAGAAATCATCTTGTATATGAGAGAGGCATACGGGCATGTATGTTCGGCACGGAGGTGGTGTGAATGTGGTATCGTCTAAGTGATCAATCCATTAAAAGATGAGTAAAATTCAAATAAAAATGAATAAATTACGTTTACATTGTTTCTAACCATTTTCATGCAGGATGACAAATCCACTAATGTTTCTGTAGGTCCGACTTGCCTTGGTCAATTTTTACAGTGTAAGTATAAGTAAATGCATATTTACTTTTTAGGATGATGACATGATTGCCTCGTTGAGGAACTAAATTCGTTGAACTGTGTTTATTTGCATGACACATTTGCCTCATTGAGGAACTACCTGTTGGTGTGTTTGTTTATTGGTTGTGCTTAGCTTGATGTTATCACGTGTGAATTTATTGATTTTGGGATGAAGATTACTCACACCAGCTATATTGCTGACCCAAGTGAGCTTTTGCTTATTGGGTACATTCCCTTGGGAATGTAGCCGATGAGCCTTTCAGGTTTAGAGACTTTTGAGCAGCGATACTGGAGTTTCGTTAGTGGGGCTAGCAACGACGGAATTTCCTGGTTAGAGTTTATTACAAATTTTAGTTTGTTTCTATCTTCTAAAATATGTTTTAGTGTTGTTGCTAAATGTGTCTGTTGTTATTGAATTTCATGTCCCGAGTTTTGGGGGAATGGATAATCCTACGTGGATTTTGGAAATTCTCGTTTTCTTCGAAAATTGGGGCGTGACCCTTGTGAGGTAGGAAGTTTATTGGGCTTGAGTGGGATCTTGTGGTCTAAGTTCCTAGGAGGTGCAAGTGTAGTTGGGTTTAGGAAGACTCTGTGGAAGTATGTCAGGAACTGAAGAGAATGGATTGAAAGAGAAGACTTGTCCAATGAAAGAAGAGGAATGCTTCTTAACAAACTTGGTGAATTTAGAAGGTCCAATGAGACATAGAGATGTTGAACCTTGAACTCCCTGAAGTGTTAGTCGTTATCCATGATGCATGATAGTTAACTGTAAAGTCTGAAGGTTGATGATGATGTTTCCAAAAGGTTTTAGCCAATCCTCCCTAAGACCATGTTGTAGCCCTCTAATGGTAAAACTCTAACCATGCCCTCAAATTTGTGATGTTGCATAGTCCATTGTAAGGGTTGACAAATGGCATTACTTATGAGATGTTGACCATTGGCAACTTTAACAAGCATTTGTGAGTTTGATAACTCTTGGGTCAATGAAAAAATGAGCACTTCCCGTGTCAATAAGGATGGAAATGGGTTGCTTTTTAACAAAACCCTTGAGTAAGATAGTGTTGGAAGATGGATTGCCATGAAGAGCATGAAGGGAAAGCTCCATCTTAGTAGGAAGTTTTTGGATCAAGTTCTCAGTTTCATCAATGGATGGTGGTGGTTCTTCTTGAATATTAGAATCAAGTATTAACATATATAGGTGTTAGCACTTGCATAGGTGACCCGGTTTGTAAATTTCATCACAATTGTAACACAAACTTTTGTCTCTTATAAGTTTCATTTGGAGAGGAGTAAGCCTTTTAATAGGAGGATTTGTGGAAGCAAAAACTTCATTGTAGGAAAATGAGGCATTGGACTGTAAGATGAAGGTTTATGAGTTGTGGAGGGATTAAAAGAGTTAACAGGTGGGAAGGTAGTAGTGGCAACAAGATTGGATTTGGCTCTATTAGATGATTGGAAGGGAACATTATAAGGTCGTTTAGGAGCAGGCTATGAAGAAGTTGACAGATTAGATGATTGTGACTGAGTCCGTGAACATGCTTCTTGCATTTTTGCCAATGAAAAGGCTTGTGCTACTGAAGTAGGCTTGAACATTTGGACAACTACTTTGATGTCTTGCCATAGGCCACTCATGAAACTTAGAACAAGGTAGGGTTCTAACAATAAAGGGTTATGTAAAAGCATTAAGGATTTGAGTTCCTCAAAAGTGGTCATAATATTGTTCAACTGATTGGTCTTGTGCAAGTTTGTTGAAGGCATCCACATAGTTGTCTGAGATGGGATCTTCAAAACGTAAACATAGATCGTGGACAAGATCCGACCATTTGACATTAGGTTTTCCAAGTTGGTAATCTAAAAACCAATTGTCTGCCTTACTATCGAGGTGGATGGAAGCAATAGAAACCTTACAGCCCTCATTGATATTGTGTAATTGGAAGAATCTCTCACATGTTTTCACCCAAGATCTAGGGTTAGCACCATCAAAACGGGAAAAATCTATTTTTGGAATCGAAATATATTACCTCCAACGTCATTGGGAGGGAGGGTGGGAGTTCTGACTGAGTTTCCCATGGTCTCTGACATTTGAGAGTCGCTAGCTTTTCCTCCTGGGTTCGTCATCAAAGAGTTTGGGAACATCTAAATCAATTTCTCCATCTTTGAATCCAGTTTCTTTTCACTGCTTTCGTTGTTCTGTGTGACCCTTTGGAGTTCTTTTTCACCCAATCCAGTTGATGGGATGATTCGGCCAACTGCTTTTTAGTCTCCTTCATGAATGTCTTGATCTCACGGGCTCTACTTTCCATTTTAGGGTTTTGGATCGAGAAGGTCCTCAATCCTAGTCTAGAGCTTTAAGTTTTTTTATATTTAAAAAATTTGCTCAATTTCAAAGGCTTTAACATTCGATTTTTGTCTATTTCGTAAGTTTCTTTGTTTTTAAGATAACTACTTAATTTTTTTTGCCCCCATTTATTAACCTAATGCCATAATAGACATATTCAAATAGATTCTATTCTAAAACTTTGAATTTAGATAGTTTTACAAAATAAAAATTTGGCTCAATTTTAAAGGCTTTTAACCGTACCCATGATTTATGAGGATTTCGAAAGATTTTTTGTTTCTAAGATAACCATTAAATTTTTACTCCCACGTAATTATGTAGATCTTATATTAGAGCTGAAAAATTTCTTAGTTTTTTGTGAAATAAATTTTTTGGCTCAAATTTGAAGGCTTTTAGCCCACGATATTGGACAATTTCAGAATTTTTTTTATGTTTCAAAGATGAAAACTGAATTTTAGCTCCAATTTCATTACCTAACGTGAAAATAAACATTGTCACATAAATTCTAATCTAGAGCAATAATTTTATTAGTGCTTCAAAAATCAAAATTTTGGCTCAAATTCAAAGGCTCCACGATTTGTTATGATTTCAGAAATTTTTTTTTATTTTTTATTTCTAAGATAACCACCGTATTTTTTTTTCCCATTTAATGCATAACGTCAGAGTAACCTTAAATGCATAGATCCTAGTTTAGAGCGGTAAGTTATCTTATTTTTTTAAAAATAAAAATTTTGAATCAACTTTGAAGGCTTTAACCTACAATTTTTTACAACTTTGGACAATTTCCAAAGTTTTTTTAATTAATTAATTTATTTATTTATTTTTGTTTTTGAGATGAAAACTAAATTTTAGCTCCAATCACCTTATGTGAAAATAAACATTGTCACATAGATTCTATTCTAGAGCATTAAATTTTATTAGTTTTTCAAAAATCAAATATTTGGCTGAAATTCAAAAGCTCCCACGATTTTGTACGAAGTTTTTTTTGTTTCTAATA
Organism: Berberis thunbergii; assembly: GCA_003290165.1. Taxonomy (NCBI): domain Eukaryota; kingdom Viridiplantae; phylum Streptophyta; class Magnoliopsida; order Ranunculales; family Berberidaceae; genus Berberis; species Berberis thunbergii. The sequence goes on along the minus strand of QNQO01002613.1, from coordinate 51,714 downwards.
TATCCACTGAAATTTTGTTCCCATTCAATACCTAACGTCACAATAAATTAATTGCACAGGCCTTAGTTTAGAGCGGTAAGTTATCTTAGCTTTTTAAAAATAAGATTTTTGATGATTTCAAAAGTTTTTTTTTCGGAGATAACAACTAAATTTTTTCTTTCATTTAATATCTAATGCCACAATAAATATAGTCACATGGATTCTATTCTAGAGATTTAAATTTTCTTTATTTTTCATTATAAATTGAATTTGGAACCCACGATTTTGACAATTTCATATTTTTTTGTTTGTTTATGAGATAACTACTTAATTTGTTCCCATTTTAGTACCAAACACCACAATAAACGTAGTCATAGTGATCATAGATCCTATTCTAGAGTTTCAAAATTTCTTAGTTTTTCTAAGTTAAAATTTGACACAACTTTGAAGGCTAAAACCCTCGATTTTGGAGGATTTCGAAAGTTTTTGTTTATTAGATAACCACTTAATTTTGCCTCCTATTTCACGTCACAATAAACATTGTTATATAGATCCTAGTCTAGAGCTTTAAGTTATCTTAATTTAATAATAAAAAAAATTGGCTCAATTTCGAAGGCTTTAACCCACGATTTTTTACGATTTCAATTTTTTTTTTTATATTAAGATAACTACTTAACTTTTACTCCCATTTTAATATGCCGCGCCACAAGAAACATGGTACATATATCCTATTCTAGAGTTGTAAAATTTCACAGTTTTTAAAAACTCAAAATTTTGGCTCAATTGAAAAAGGCTTGTAAGCAACCATTTTGGACTATTTCGGTAGTTTTTCCGTCTAGGAGATAACCACTTAAATTGCTTCCCATTTCAATAACTCATATCACAATAAACATATTCGCATAGATTAGATTTTAAGTTTAATAGTTTTTAAAATTAAGAATTTAGATCAATTTCAAAGGCTTATAAACCCATGATTTTTTTTTTTGAGTTTTGAATTTTTATTTATTATAACCATTAAAATTTCCTCCCATTTCAATAACTCACTTCTTAATAAACATAGTCACTTTGATTATAGTCTAGAGCTTTAAATTTTCTTAAATTTTCTTAAATTTTTTTAAAAAAAATTTGGCTCAATTTAACCCACTATTTTTTGCGATTTCGAAAGTTTATTATCCTAAGATAACTACTTAATTTTTTTCTCTCATTTTAATACCTCGCACCACAATAAACATAGTCACATAGATCCTATTTTAGAGCTTTAAAATTTCATAGTTTTTTAAAACTCAAATTTTGGCTCAATTGAAAGGCATTTGACCTACAATTTTGGACGATTTCGCTAGCTTTTCGTTTAGGAGATAACCAGTTAAATTTGCCTCCCATTTCAGTAACTCGCATCACAATAAACATATTCGGATAGATTCTAATCTTGAGCTTTTGATTTTCATAGTTTTTTGAAAATAAAAGTTAAGATCAATTTCAATGGCTTATAACCCATTAATTATTTAAGACTTTTGAAAAGAAAAATTGTTTATAACCATTTAACTTTTTTTTTCTGAATTCAATAACTTAAAATAAACATAGTCACCTCGATCTTAGTATAGAGCTTTAAGTTTTCTTATATTTAAAAAAGAATGGCTCGATTTCAAAGGCTTTAACATACGATTTTTTACGATTTTTTACGATTTCGTAAGTTTCTTTGTTTCCAAGATAACTACTTAATTTTTGCTCTCATTTTAATACCTAATGTCATAATAAACATATTCAAATAAACTCTATTCTAGAGCTTTGAATTTAATTAGTTTTCTAAAAATGAAAATTTTGGCTCAATTTCAAAGACTTTAACCCACGCTTTATGAAGATTTTGAAAGTTTTTTTTTTTTTGTTTCACAGATACCCATTGAATTTTTACTTTCAGTCAATACCTAACATCACAATAAACTTTGTTGCATAAATCTTAGTTTAGAGCTGTAAGTTTTCTTATTTTTTAATTTTTTTTTATTTTTAAATTGGATCAATTTTGAAGGCTCTAGCCCAAGATTTTGGACAATTAAATATTTTTTTTTTTTTTTTTTTTTTTTGTATTTCTAAGATGAAAACTGAATTTTAGCTCAAATTTCAATACCTAACATTAAACTAAACATTGTCACTTAGATTCTATTCTAGAGCATTAACTTTTATTAGTTTTTTCAAAAATCAAAATTTTGGCTCAAATTCAAAGGCTCCACAATTAGTTATGAAAGATAACCACTGAGTTTTTGTTCCCATGCAATACCAGAAATTCTAAATGGCCTGGGTTTCCAGCCTGGGTTGATTGCCTGGGGGGGTGAATTTACACCTTTGCCCCCCCTCTTTAACAATACATAACGTCACGGATAATTTAGAGCGGTAATTTATCTTAGTTTTTTAAAACTAAAAGTTTTTTAAACCCACAATTTTTTATGATTTTGGACAATTTCAGAAGTTTTTTTTTGTGCTTCTGAGATGAAAACTGAATTTTAGCTCCAATTTCAATACCTAACGTGAAAATAAACATTGTCACAAAAATTCTATTCTAGGGCATTAAATTTTATTAGTTTTTCAAAAATCAAAATTTTGGCTCAAATTCAATAACTAAAACCCATGATTTTATGCGATTTTAAGAAGAAAAAAAATTTGTTTTTTTTTTGTTTCTAACAAAACCACTGATTTTTCATTCCCATTCAATACCTGACGTCATAATAAACTTAATCACATAGATTATAGTTTAGAGCGGTAAGTTATTTTTAAAAAATAAACTTTGACTCAATTTTGAAGGCTAATACACATGAGTTATTACAATTTCAAAAAAAAAAAATTTCGAAGATAACAACTTAATTTTTTCTACCATTTAATACCTAATACCACAATAAACATAGTCACATGGATTCTATTCTAGTGATTTAACTTTTCTTTATTTTTCAAAAAAATAATTTTTTGACAATTTTAGCATTGTTTTGTTTGTTTATGAGATAACTACTTAATTTGCTCCCATTTTAATACCAAACGGCACAATAAACATAGTCACATATTCCATCCTAGACCATTAAATATTTAAATTTTCTTAGTTTTTCAAAGTTAAAATTTGACACAAAACCCTCGATTTTGGAGAGATTTCAAAAGTTTTTTTTTATGAGGTAACTACTTAATTTTGCCTCCTATTTTAATAACTCACATCACAATAAATATTGTTACATAGATCCTAGTCTAGAGCTTTAAGTTTTCTTAATTTTAAAAAAAAAATGTTGGCTCAATTGAAAAGGCTTTTGAGCCATGAGTTATTACGATTTCAGTAGTTATTCCATTCAGTAGTTTTGCCTATCTCGTCTGTTGTTACGAAGGGAAATAGAGTGTTCTATTGGAATGCTCTCATGGAGGGCTCGGTGTCTCTTAATGTTGATGGGTCATCGAGGAAAAATAAGGCGTCAGCTGGCATTATTATCAGGAACAATTTGGGCGAGTGTCTGGCAGCAAAACAAGTCGTTCTTGGTGAAGGTTCTAAGAACTTTGCGGAGGCTAGCACGGTTCTGGTGGGGTTTTAGTTGTGCAACAGTTTGGGATTTTCAAAGGTATGCATTCAATCTGATTCTAAAATTGTTTGTAATTGGTTTTATGAGGACTTTAAAATTCCGTGGCACATGGAAAATATATGGCGGGATATTAAGAGTTTGGCTTCGCATATGGAAGTTAGTTGTGTACACATTTTCAGGGAAACAAATGTGGTAGTTGACGCTTTGGCCAATAGAGCTCAACAGGAGGGTGTTGGTCGTGTTTTTCATGTCCTCCCTCGCAAGATTGATGGTCTGGTCAGCTTGGATATGGTTCGTACCGCGTATATTCGCGCGCCTAAATGATTGGGGCTGGAAACAGGCGGTGGTTTGCTGTGGTAGGGCACTGTTTGGTTTTGGTGTTAGTCATTTGGTTAGGCAAATTGTCTAGATTGGTTTGCTTGGTTTTTAATACGGGTAAAGTCGTAATGTACCCCCGTTTTGTTTGTAAATCAAAATTTTTTGATAAATAATAAAAGTCTGGCATCTCATAGTTGCCCCTCCCCACCAGAGGTTTAATTAAAAAAAAAACTCACATTTGCCTTCCATTTCAATAACTCACATCACAATAAACATAGTCGCATAGATTCTAATCTTGAGCTTTTAATTTTCATACTTTTTTGAAATATGTGTTTATCCTCATTACGCATCCATGGCTGAAAGGTTAAAGCGCCCAATTCATAATTGGCAAATTCGTAGGTTCAATTCCTGTTGGATGCAAGACAAGGCGAACGTTCAATACGTACATTAGAATTGGCTCTGTATATTCACAATCCATACATAACGGATTAATATAATTACTATGGTATATTCATATCATAACATATGAAAAAAATAAAAAATTTAGATCAATTTAAAAGGCTTATAAACCCACGATTTTTATTTTTTTAATAACCATTAAAGTTTTCCTCCCATTACAATAACTCACTTCACAATAAACATAGTCATTACGATCCTAGTCGAGAACTTTAAGTTTTCATAAATTAAAAAAAAAAAAAAAATTAGGCTCAATTTCATAGGCTTTAACCCACGATTTTTTTACGATTTCGAAATTTGTTTATCCTAAGATAACTACTTAATTTGTGTTCCTATTTTAATACCTCGCGCCACAATAAACAATCACTTAGATCCTATTCTAGAGCTTTAAAATTTCATAGTTTGTTAAGACTCAAAATTATGGCTCAATTGAAAAGGCTTTTGACCTATGATTTTGGACGATTTCGCTAGTTTTTTCGTTTAGGAGATAACCACTTAAATTTGCCTCCCATTTCAGTAACTCCCGTCACAATAAACATAGTCGCATAGATTCTAAACTTGAGTTTTTGATTTTCATAGTTTTTAAAAATAAAAGTTTTGATCAATTTCAAAGGCTATATATAAACCCACGATTTTTTTTGGATTTTTGAAGTTATTATTGTTTTTATTTTTTTGTTTATAACCAGTTAACATTTCCTCCCATTTCAATAACTCACATCACAATAAACATAGTCATATCGATCTTAAGAAAACTACTTAAATTTCAATAGTCATATCAATTTCAAAGGCTTACCCATGATTTTTTACAATTCCTGAAGTTTTTTATCCTAAGAAAACTACTTAAATTTTGCTCCAATTTTAATACCTCGAGCCATAATAAACATAGTCACATAGATCCTATTTTAGAGTCTTAAATTTTTATTTTTTTTAAACTCAAAATTTTGGCTTAATTGAAAATGCGTTTGACCTATGATTTTGGATGATTTATGTAGTTTTTTTCGTTTAGGAGATAACCACTTAAATTGCCTCCCATTTTCAATAACTTGCATCACAATAAACATAGTCGCATAGATTCATATTGAGCTTATAATTTTTATAGTTTTTAAAATAATTTAACTCAATTTCTTGATTTTGTTTTTTGGATTTTTGAAGTTTATTTGTTTTTTTTATTTATAACCATTTAACTTTTCCTCTCATTTCAAAATAAACATAGTCACATTGATCTTAGTCTAGAGCTTTAGTTTTCCTAAATTTAAAATTAAAAAAAAAAAAAAAAACTCAATTTCAAAGGCTTTGACATACGATTTTGTAGGTTTCTTTGTTTCTAAAATAACTACTTAATTTTTGCTCCCTTTTTAATACCTAACTCCATAATAGACATATTCAAATAGATTCTAATTTAGAGCTTTGAATTTAATTATATTTTCAAAAATCAAAACTTTGGCTCAATTTCAAAGGCTACCCACGATTTATGAGGATTTTGAAAGATTTATTGTTTCTAAGATAACCATTGATTTTTGCTCTCATTCAATGCCTAACGTCATAATAAACTTAATCGCATAGATCCGAGTTTAGAGCTGTAAGTTTTCACAGTTTTTTAAAAACAAATATTTTTACCCAATTTTGAAGGCTTTAGCCCACGATTTTGGACAATTTCATTTTTTTTTTTTTTTGTGTGTTTCTAAGAGGACCACTGAATTTTAGCTCCAATTTCAATACCTAACGTGAAAATAAACATTGGCACATTGATTTTATTCTAGAGCATTAAATTTTATTCATTTTTCAAAAATCATAATTTTGGCTCAAATTTAAAGGCACGATTTTGTAATATTTCAAAAGTTTTTTTTCTTAAGATAATCAATGAATTTTTGTTCCCATTCAATACCTAACGTCACAATAAACTTAAAATTAATCTCACAGATCCTAGTTTTTTAGCTCAATTTTGAAGGCTTTAACCTTTGATTTGTAATGATTTTGAAAAAAAAATTCAGAGATAACGACTTCATTTTTTCTACCATTTAAAGTTAAAAAAAAATCTGAGAGTAACTTGTGGCTCATATCTTTTGAACTTGCACAACAAAAGCTGATTTAAAACATAATTATTAAAAAAATCAACTGAGAATATCATGAGTATCAAAAGCCTTTAAAATTGAGAATCAAAAGTTGAAATTTTTTTTTAAGAGAAAATCATTAGTTATAGCCTTTAAAAGTTGATTAATAAAACTTAGAGAAAATCATGGGTCATAGCCCTTAGAATTGCATATCAAAAGATAAATATTAAAAAAAATGTTGATTATAGCCACTAAAATTTGGCAATAAAAAGTGAGAAAAATCATAGGCTATATCTTTTAAAGTTAGGCATCAAAATTGTTTTAAGACTTTGAGAGAAAATTGGATTATAGCCTTGAAAAGGGCATCAAGAGAAAATTCTATAGAAATAAATTTCTTTAAAAAAAAAACAAGAGAAAATCGTGGGTTATAGCCTTTCAAATTGATCCAAAAAAGTAGATTAAAATGGAAAATTAAAATCTTGTATAGTAACATATGAATTTAGCATTTTTAAAAAATCATTGAATATAACTTTTATTTTTTTTGGAAGGCAGGAATTTCGCTGGTGGGTATAGAAACCCAAGATGTGAGAGTTAAACCACCACAATCTTAACCATCCAACCAGACTACCTATAATGTTGAGTTTCAAAAGCCAAAAGTTCACATATATATACACACACTCGGACTAATGTTTTCTCATCCTTCTCCTTCCTTTCAACAAATTCACTCTTCAACCAACCGGCCATGAGAAGCCAAAATGTGTCAACAAAATGCTATTTTTGTTAGGGACCTATGTACATGCGTTGGAAAATCGAAAAGTTTCAAAAGAGATTACTATTGATGATACCTGCATCAACTCACCAATGACCACCTCTACCTGAAAACTCAAATTCTTACTTAGTTCCTTGCGAAGAATAAAACTATTATCTCCATTAAGAGGTGAATTCCACTAAACCAATGTAGTTTCTTTGTGTGGCTACATGTAGTAAATCATGCCAACTTCAATGAGGCTGATGTGAGGAATATTTAAGGCAACAGAGGGACCCCTGCAGTTCTTTCTGAGAAATATTTTAGGATGATGTGAGGAATATTACCTGATGATGTTCATCGTCATACACTGAATGCAAGCTCTTAAGAGTTGGAGATTTGTTGCTCTCCATAGATGTGATCACTTCAATCTCATCTTGGTCACGATCAAACTTGAAGTATATTGGTCATTTCTGGTACTTATAACGGCCATTCTCCCATCAACTAATGAATTCTCAAAGCTAGAGAATTGTGGATGTTCAGCCTCCATTTGAACAAAATATGCAATACTATGAATGAGTTGGTTTTCAAAGTCACCATTATCGCGTTGGATATCCTTATATTCGTATCTAACAATGTTGTAAAGAAAATAATTGGAAAATTGTATTATTATTGTTATTATTACTTGACTAGATACAAGTTTATATAAGTTAACTTCTACCTAACCTCGTGGAAGCGGGAAACTTAAAACTTCTTATACAAAAAAGAGTTTTATTTTGTCTTTTCTATTAACTTTCCCATTTTGACTTTACTTCTTTAACTATTCTAATTTTCATATTCTTTTATTTTCCTTATTATAGAGGTGAATCAATATTGGACTTGGGTTTGACTATGTTGAGTGCAAGCCCTACATATTTTAACACGCCCCCGCAAGCTGGACATGTAGATGCAGATGAAATGTGTAGCTTGGAAGAAACTCTGAAATCCAATTTGGTGAAGAAATCATGACTGTCGAGTGAAGCTGCTAATGGTTTCGACTAGAGTCAGCATGATTGTCGAATTTTGGATGCTTCTGGATAAAATTCTAGAAAAAAAATTTGGATAATTCTAGATGAAGAAATCATGACTGTCGAGTCGACGGCTAATGGTTCGACTAGAATCAGCATGACTATCCAATTATGATAATTCTGATATGAAGAAATCATGATTGTCAAGTGAACGACTAATGGTTTGACTCGAGTAAGCATGGCTCAATAAATCATGACTGACAAGTGAACGACTAATGGTTCGACTCAAGTCAGCATGACTCTCCCTCAGTGCAAATGCTGAAAAAAATGCCCAGCACAAATGTTGGTATTGCTCAGCATTGGTGCTGGTAGATCTCAACATTGTTGCTGGTAGGTTTTTTTTGCTTGTGGTGGTAGTGAGTAAAGCTTGGGGTGTTTCTTGTACATTCGCATTTGGAGAACTTGTTGGAAATTGATTTGTTGCTTGGCTGGAAATTGAGTTGTTGCTTGCTGGAAAGTGATTTGCGGAACTGTTGGAAATTGATTTGTTGTTTGAGATGGGGGGTAGTTGTCGGGTGAAGAAGAGAGGGTAAGAAGAAGATTATACCCCAAAGAAAGTTACTCTGATACCATGTAAAGAAAAATAATTGGAGAATTAATAATAAATAATTATTCATCCTGACCATCACATGTAGTATACATTTCTTATCATAGGAATGAGTAAGCGTGTACTCTCTATTATTTGAGTTTTACCTAACTAGTTTGCCTTTTTGAACCTAGGCCTTGGAATTCTATTTGGCTAAGTTAGGTTTCCGGCAGGTATACCCCTCATTAGATTGACTTTAAACCAATTCCCCTCGATAATTTAACACTTGCTCTTTTGGTATATCCTTTGTAAGTTGATCTGCAATGTTCTCGTTTGACTTCACATAGAAATGGAAATGTTCACAGTTTTGAGCAATTGTTTTATAGTGTTATGTTGTTGTCTTATGTGCTTAGAATTGTCATTGTAAATGTTATTTTTCACTCGTGCAATGGCTGTCATGCAGTCATAGTGAATATATAGAGCAGTCACAGGTTGAGGCCATAACGAAACATCTTCTAGAAAAATTCTAAGCCAGTTCGCTTCTTCAGTAGTCTGATCCAAGGTTATAAATTCAGATTGCATTGTAGAACGTGCTATACACGTTTGTTTTTGTGATTTCCACGACATTGCTGCCCCACGAAGTGTAAATGCATATCCACTTGTGGATTTCGCAGTTTTACTGGATATTCAGTTAGCATCAATATATCCTTCCAAAACTAGAGGATATTTTGTATAAGGCTTCATCAAACGACTGCACCTTACATTCCCCAACAAAATGGGGTTGCTGAGCGTAAAAACAGAACTTTGAAAAATATGATTATTTCCACGTTGAATAGTTTTGCGTTGTCATTAAAAATGTGGGGTGAAACCTTGCTTACTGCAAACACCATCTCGAATAGAATGCCACCAAAGAAAGTCATAAAACTCCTTATGAAAAATGGAACAAAAGACAATCAACTTATAAAATACTTAAAATGTGGGGTTATCTAACAAAGGTTCAAGTGCCACTTTCAAAAAGGGTTAAACTTGGATCTAAAACAATTGAATGTGTGTTTATTAGATTTGCCAATAATAGTACAACATACCAGTTTCTAGTCATTAAATCGAAAATTTCAAATATTCATACAAATACTATCATTGAGTCCAATGATGATGAATTTTTTTAGAAGAGCAATTCTAGATGTCGAGGTTTTGGGCGAGGTTTTGGGCGAGGGAGGGTGAGGCGCATGCGCAGGAGGTGACGTGGCAAAAAAAAAAGTGGGAAAACTAAAACTTTCCAAAACTTAAAAACACGCGGCCTTTTTCATTCTCTTTCTTCCCAAAACCTCACTTAAATCAAACCACCTTCATTCTCAACCATCTCTCTCCGCATGCTCTCTGTTCTGGTCTCCTGTTTTTGAAGCATCGGTTTAAAACCAGGATGAAGAAGGAGCAACAACAGCAGCGACAGCAGATGTGAATATGGACTTTGTTTGTACCTCTATTATGAATGTACCTCTGTTTGTTTGATGAAGATGAAGTCAATATGAATGTTTGTAGCTCTATTTGTTTGTTTGTACCTCTATTATGAATGGTTGTACCTCTATTATATTGTGAATATCAAACCTCTGTTTTTACCTTGCGGCAGCAGATGTGAATATGTCAATATCAAACACACATTCTGGATGATCAAGATTGATGTGTATGTGTATGTGTATGTGTATGATGTGAATATGATCAATGAACACTACATACACATATCAATCTTGATCATCCAGAATGTGTGTTTGATATTGAAGTGTTGTGTGGCTAATTCGAGGACCACACATGCAGAATGCAAAAGATAAGACTGTAACCCATGTAGCTAAGATATTGTCATGAAAGCACCAAAAATGGTCTCCTCTGTTTTTGAAGCATCGGTTTAAAACCAGGGCGAAGAAGGAGCAACAACAGCAGCGGCAGCAGACGTGAATATGGACTCTGTTTGTACCTCTATTATGAATGTTTGTACCTCTGGTTGTTTGATGAAGATGAAGTCAATATGAATGTTTGTAGCTCTGTTTGTTTGTTTGTACCTCTATTATGAATGTTTGTACCTCTATTATATTGTGAATATCAGACCTCTGTTTTTTCATTACCTATGGTGGGAGCTTTTCCTTATTACTTGTTCGACAATTTCTCCAAGACCAATGCAAACGGGGTTATCCATTGGATGGCCAGTCGTACAACTTTTCCTGTTATACCTATGTTGATTCTTGCCTTTGATATAGCTAATGAAATGTTCCAAGAGTTGCCAATCCCAAATAATGTACATCGTACACATGTAAAAAGTATCCAACTTCGGATGCACCTAGGATCCTTTTATCTGTTTGCTATGACTATAAACCGAAGCGTAGATGTGTGGCTAATGAAGGAGTATGGTGTGAAGAAGTCATGGGCTAAATTATACAACATAAAGAGGAAATCATTGCTCCAACAATTAATAATGTTCCCCTTTACGATAGATTTCTTTAAAAATGGTGATGTTCATATATCAAAACCTCATAGAAAACTTTGTAAATATAATCTTGAGAGCCAAAGTTTTCAGCAACTTCAATTTCCTGGATACGAGATGTCAGTTATTGATTTAGTACCTTATATGCCAAGCCTTGTCTCACTCAGTGATGTTGGAGAAGAAGAACATGGTAAGTCTATACATTATCTTGTAGTCAGAATACTTAGGCATTCTTCTCATTGCTGGATAGTTTTTGTCGATCTGGAGCCAAGTTTAGACTTATATATTCTTTTTTTCCATTGTGTTGCAGATAAAGATGTGCCACCCGCGGTTGATTTTGAGGTAGCCAGTGCAGTCATGTAACCCGCAAGTGTTGATGATCTATGGTCAATGGAGAGTGATGATGATCTATGGTCAGTGGAGAGTGATGATGATATGTACACAGAGAAGAAAACCAACTGTCTGAGACGCAGGAGATCCATAAAGAGGAAGAGACTGTTAACAATGTATGAGAGCTCACACCAAATTTTTTAGTACTCTGATGTGTCTCTTTTGGAGAGCATTTAGACTTATAGGCTTATAGCACACTTAACCATCTTTCATTGATGTAGTGTCGCATGTTGTGTGATCCTTTCTTCAAGCAAGAGTTGCAGGACGTGAGTTTTTTTGTTCTGTATAGCTATCTCATGTTTCCTTAATTCTCGACTGGGTGACTGTGATTGGCGTTAATCACCCCTTCGACTCATTGAAAATATTCTGTCTCTATTTTTGGTGCTTTCATGACAATATCTTAGCTACATGGGTTACAGTCTTATCTTTTGCGTTCTGCATGTGTGGTCCTCGAATAAGCCACACAACACTTCAATATCAAACACACATTCTGGATGATCAAGATTGATATGTGTATGTAGTGTTCATTGATCATATTCACATCATACACATACACATACACATCAATCTTGATCATCCAGAATGTGTGTTTGATATTGACATATTCACATTTGCTGCCGCAAGGTAAAAACAGAGGTTTGATATTCACAATATAATAGAGGTACAACCATTCATAATAGAGGTACAAACAAACAAACAGAGCTACAAACATTCATATTGACTTCATCTTCATCAAACAAACAGAGGTACATTCATAATAGAGGTACAAACAGAGTTCATATTCACATCTGCTGTCGCTGCTGTTGTTGCTCCTTCTTCGCCCTGGTTTTAAACCGATGCTTCAAAAACAGAGGAGACCAGAACAGAGAGCATGGCGGAGAGAGATGGTTGAGAATGAAGGTGGTTTGATTTAAGTGAGGTTTTGGGAAGAAAGAGAATGAAAAAAGGCCGCGTGTTTTTAAGTTTTGGAAAGTTTTAGTTTTCCCACTTTTTTTTTTTGCCACATCACTTCCTGCGCATGCGCCCCACCCTCCCTCGCCCAAAACCTCGCCCAAAACCTCGACATCTAGAATTGCTCTTTTTAGAATATTTTTCCCTACAATGATTTCAAATGGAAATAAAAGAAAAGTACATGATTTTAATTCAACGGATATAAATCGTTTTTGCTCTTTATATACTGAAGAGAAAAACAGGTTCTTTGATATAATTTTTCAGAGTTATTTCATTCATTTCTTCACATTTGAGAGAGAAAAACATCCAGTAAATTCGCTAAACCAACACCGTTGTGTTAGGGTGTTGGTAATAGATAGTTGAATCTTAGAAGTCAGACGCTCAACGAACTACAATACTGAGTAGGGGCGAAATCTGTCTATAGAACATAGCATCATTGCTAGCCTCTATCTCCAATTCAAGACACAACAATTTCACCAATTCAAGACATAGATTTCGCATGTCTCTATTTGCAATACAAGTCAGTGACTTATTTATTTGTTTGTTTTTTCGTTGTATTCAATTATAATTATAGTTTTGTATTGTTATGGTATTTATTTATAATACGTTGTTCTGATTGTTATCCAACAGGGTGTCTGTAAGACATAATGAATGTTGCTTCTTCTTAGTGTCGTTTGAATAATTAAGATGTGTTATACATAAAATTCACTAATTTAGCATTAACTAATTAAGATTTTGTAGTTATTTTCTTTTCCAAACTAAAAAAATGCCCAAAGTTCAGCCCAAACCCAACCGAAGTTTTATGAGGGCCTCGAGCCCAAAAAATTCCAAAATGTGCTCAATCCGTGACACATCCTAAACTATCACGACCAGCCCAAACCCAAGGTTTAGGCCCTTATTGGATATAAATTTGTAGATCAATGAATTCATATAACTACATAATTTAGTTTATTGATCATCCAAAAGATGCATTTTACACACTTATAATTCTTCATGGAAAAAACATTCGACACCACAGGTCGTCATACCGACGGGTGAAAATGGACACATTGACAAGACACATCACACCGAAAAAAAAAAAAAAAAAAAAACTCGAAATTACAATAACCAAAACTTACAAAGCAAATCAAAAGAAATAAGCCGAAGGACCCAAATCCAAGTTGTCCATTATGGTACCAACTGATGAATTAGAAACTGGTGGCATGTGTCCGAAAAGTGGGCTATGCACATACTCGATCGAGTCAAATCCATAACTGGATCCAGGCCCGGTTGAATCAGCCCAGCTCGCTTGCTCAACATTGAAGCTTGTGGTATCTGCCCATCCACCCTGACCCACTTCGTAACCAAAACCGGATACATTTGACCCGAAACAATCCGACCCGCTCGAAATGTCACTAGGAAATGGAGGAAGTTCGCATCCACCTTCACTACTACACTCAAAAGACATCAGTGTTTGTTGTTGTTGGGCCTGGGCCTGGGCCTGGGCCTGGGGAAAGGATCCACCGGTAGGTACCCATGAGTTTTGGTTCGGGTACCCACCCAAATAATGGCCCACATTGTTAATGGAATCCTGATCAAAGTGGAGTTGAGTGGTGGAGTTGTTACTATTCTGTTCTATAGGAGCAAAAATGGAAGAAAAGTCTTGATGCTGGGATTGTTCATCAGGAGAAATGATAGAGGTAACGGAGGAGCCCGCAGGCATGTCTGAGTAGACAAAATTGGTTCGAGCCCGCGCACCGCGCATTGAACGAGAAGCTCTATCATAAGCCAATGCGGCCTCTTCAGCTGTGTCAAATGTACCTAGCCAATGCCTCTCTTTGGTGGATGGGTCTCTTATCTCCGCTGCGTATCGCCCCCATGGCCTTCTTCGAACTCCCAAAAATCGCGGTGTTGCTATGTCTTGTGATGGTGGTTGTTGTTGGGTCTTCTTTTTATTGCTCTTTGAAGAGGATGAAGATGAATTGTTCTTCGACTGGATGAAATCCATTAGAGAGTTTTTGAAAGAGTAGAAGTATAAAAAAATCTCAAAGAGACACCCAAACAAAGCAGCGTAGAATTACTCGATGGAAAGATATCAATTGAGTGTATAGGAAGCTTATACTATGGAGTGAATGTGGGTTTTGCATAACTGCATGTGTAAGGTGGTGTTTATATTGGGAGGAAGTTGCTTAACGTAGTCATGTTTTTTACATAGTTGCCCTTGGGGTTTTATGTTTTAGCATTTTTTATGTTCTTATACAAAGTTTTGCATTTCTCTTTGTGATCATTAGAGTCAGATCCCCTTGCTAATCATCTGAGAGTGAGTGATTGATTGTAGACCCTATCTTATGGGTCCCGGGACAGAGATCTATCTCTTATTTCTTATTCGAAGTGATTAATTGGGGTTCACATGCAGTTTTTCTCCCTAACATAAAATGTTTACTGTAATGTACGAATTATTTATAACTTTGAGAGATGATTTGGTTACTTAAAACATTTTTTGTTGGAGTATTAAATCCACTTTAATTATTCACGGGTTTAACTTGTCCATGTGCATATCCACAGTGGTACCTTGTGTATTTGAGGTGTAGTTGTATGATTGGTACCCAATATATGTTGTAGTCTCTCGACCTCACTCTCATTTTCGTTTGATATATGATTAGATTCGCTCTAACTTCAAGTTCGAGTTTTTAGAGAATTGGCTATTTATCATTGTATCAAAGCATTGCTCATTGGAGGTCGTGCGTTTGAGTTTTGTCCAATGCAATCGCTAAGGGAAGTTTCAAATGGGAGATTGTTGGAATATTAAACTCACTCCAATTATCCGTGGGCCTAAAATGTCTCTCTCTTTATCCATAGTAGCACCGTGTGAATTTAAACAATGTACTCGCATGCTTAATTATGCATTCCCATCTACCACCCTTTTCGGGATTTTTGAAACTACTCATCCAAAAAAAATAAAGTTGATATCGAAAAACAACCCCTTCTGCTCTCGTTTTCGCTTGATATATGATTAGATTCGCCCTTTCTACAAGATCTCTCTTTTAGAGAATTAACAATTTATCATTTTAGTCAACAAAATGGTATTAGAGTAGATAAAACTTAATATGATATCAAAATTTTGGTTTGAAGAGGTCAGATCTTGAATTGGACATTGAAGGTTCAATTCTTCAGTCGGTGAACGTTTGAAGAGTAAGTCTAGCTGGCCCGATCTGCTGGTCATGGTGGCATTTTTTTACACTTTTTGTCTCTCATCTTTAAACTACAACCACAAACACTTTAAAGAGGAGGGACAAAAGAGTAATTCTAGCCAACCAGGCCAATAGACCAGACTGGCTAGAATTTCTGGCGTTTGAAAGACAATTCAATCATATATATGATTATTCTTTCGCAAGGACGAAGTTGCTAATGATGGGAGAATGATACTATTTCATGACTGATAAGAATAATTAGTGATGAACTGATATGATAATGGAGTTGATTTGCATGTTCTTTACATAGTTTATTTAGAGAGAGAAAAGGGTGACTGAGGCTAATAATGGGCTTTACAAATCTCAATTAAGAGTAGTTTAGCCTCTTTATTAAGGGGTGTGCATGCCATCATCTCTTGAGCTTTCCAAGATCTGCATATAATTCTTGAAACAAAAGGACCAAGTGTTCAGAAAAAGACTCATGATGACCTGCACCATATATATGATTGTTTGAGTGAGGTAGTGATCATTGGTTAATATGATGACTTAATATGATGACTCAAGTGAAGCGTGCTTGAACGAGAGTAGTACTAGAATGAGTGATCGCTCTTTAGACTCATTTAAAAGTAAATTACACACACAATACGGTCTTGTGCATGGAATTTTTACACTTAGAACACTTAAAAAATGGAGCTACATATGCAAAACAATCTTTCGTGTACATGACTATTTGGAGTGTGTAGCTCCACCAAAATAAATAGAATCCGCGTATATTCTGTTTTGGGCTAAAATCTAAATATGTTGAGCATTGGGCCATCTGGTATAGAGCTTGAATGCATATTTGAAACTCAATTAAAACTTGAATTGATTATTGAGATTGCTCATTGGAGATGCTCTTATGAATTATGATATTAAACCTCGCCTTAAACATGCACACACGATTGTTTTTATTGATACATCAAAGTAACTTTTGGTTGGAATTGAGTGTTTATTTTTACCTCTTAATAATTTTATTAAAGGCTTGAAAAATATAACAAAATTTTTCAAGATATTCGGACGTCTTAATTTAGATTAAATGGAGAAAAAAAAACCCTCGGTCTAATGTTGAATCAACCCCCTTAGTTGCGCAAAAATAAATTTCATGATGTGATCTATTAAACAAACTAATTTGTGACTTAGATTCCCTTTTTTTCAAAGATAATCTTCCTATGGTTTTAGAACATACATTCCCCCCTGTCAATTTCAGAGTATCTATCAAGACTGACAATAAGGTCCAAATCTAGTAGGTATTGGCATCTTAACCCTAAATTATTTCAATGAAGGGTACCAATTATCATCTTCAAGTGTGGACTCATAACAAAACACTATTCAATCACCTTCCTTTGCTCTAAACAATGTATTAATCATAATTTAATTGAAAAGATGTATGATTTGGGCACTCAAGATACTTAGAAAGAAAATTATAGAACGAAGCAAAAACAATCAATATCTATAAGGGTCTTCGATTAGATCATGTTACCTAATCCTATTCATAGGAGCTTCAAAAGTAGGGTTAGTAAAAAAGGATTATCATTGCTCATCCATGTGCTTTCAATTTGAGCCAAAAACAAATGATAAATTCCACAACCTTTCTCAACTTTTCAAGTCCAAAGACTTATGCTTTATATCTTGAAACATAAATTATTGGTTTTGTATATAATTTTTCAAGGGTTTTGAAGCACTAAAAATGAAGAACATAACCACCAAAATGGGGGAGAAGAACCAAAAGGTTTGTTGGGTTGCATGTGGAAGAGAAACACTTAAGGCTTGTCTTTTTTAATGGAAGAATCACTAGTCATATATACCTACTTACCTAGAGAAACTATGGGATCAAATGGCCCTTGACCAAATGGGGCCCTTGAAATGGCTCATTAATCCATAAACTTTACATTATACTGAGTCAATATGAGGAATGGGGTAATGTATATTTAGACACTTTTTCCATCTTGTTGCATACTTGGCCCTCTAAGTACCAAAAGGTCATGTAGGTTCCAAGTTTTTTTTCTAGGTAAGTTGTGGTTAGCACATGAGCTAGTGGCAGAATCTTTGTATTTAGGTCAAAAACTAGGATGTACTTGGTATATTTAGTCAAAATTTAGAACCTATAACTTTGTCATAATCACTTAACTAAGATTATGCTACCAACAAAGGTTAATGTAGCAAGGCATGTTTGTTTGCAAATAGTGAAACATCAAAGGTCCAGTTAAAATTGTTTTTTTTTTTACTTTTCTTCCAAGAAGTAAACTCTATAAGTGATATGTCAAAACTCTCAACCATACCAATGATACTATCTGCAACAAGTCTTACCGAAACATCAGTATGAAATATAATCTAAAATATTAATTGCACTGATCTAAGTAGTTTGTCAATTTGGCACTATTGATTCTCATGTGAATATTAACCTAATGCTCTCTAATAGTAGTTTACAAGTCACATTAATTAGATGGAAAACAAGAGTACCCTATTTTAAGGTATGTTGGATGTTTTCTTATCTTAAAGCATGCACTCATCTCTAAGCTTGAATTTTGACTAAGAAAAAGATTACAAAACAACAAAATTTTGCTAAGACTTTGAAGGAAAAGTAATAAATTTTCTAGTAGAAAGGGGCACACATGTTAATGCAAAGCATATATAAGTGATGAAAGTTCCATTGGGATTTGGACTGAGAGATAAGGGTTAGGCAAGCAACTAATGGTCCTTTTCTCCAAGTTTTGTGTGTAATTATTGGAGACTTGTCTTCCATGTTTGTCAACTTGGGTTTTGTCTAAATACAACTTAGTCATCAACTATACTCAACAGTGTTCCCATATGCAACAATGTTTAAACTAGTTTAAATATGATGATTTGGAGTGTAAGAGTTATCCTTATGAAGCTTGTGATGACTAGAGTCAAAAGTAATTTTCAAGGTGTACTACTCAATTTCAAGGGTTTTTTTTAAAAGAACATTTGAAGTTGATGATGATCTCAATCACAAAATTTTACTTAGGAATGATGTATTGTATTAGGCCGGACGCCATTGTTATGTTTTCTTTAGTTGTGTAACATGGTGCTTACTTAAATCAGAATTCAGTAATTAAACACGGTGAACGAGACCATTCCTGTGTTATATCCTTCATCATTTATGAAACTTCAATCGACTATCCTTCTTGTTTGCACTGTCAATAATATTAATTTTTTTGTCTTCGACCCGTAGCAAGCAACAAAACATAAGTAGTGATGGAATACCAACAAACAAATGCAAAATGCATGTTATGATTCTTTTGATTTATACCTCATAGCATGTTCAGGTTGTCCTCCTCTCAGTTAGCTAAGTAACACAACCAAACATGACAAACCTAATTAGTCTTTGGTTCTTATTGATCAAGAAATAATCAATTAGTTCCATTTCAACATGTATTGTTGGTGTCTGCACAAATTGATGAAAGGGAGCTTCAATGGGAAGGGAACAATACAAAGACTTAGAACATGAAACTAATTTGAAGTCAATTTTGTGAACTTGATGAATCTGTCTTTTGCTCTCCATGTGCGTTCATTTTGTATTTTTGCTTTCATATAAATAAATAAATAAATAAAAGCTAAGAAAGAGATGATTAAATTATAATCAGAATCCTCTTTAATAAATTAGACTCAAAGTTTTTGATGGTATGTCACCCGAAAGTTATCAAAATAGGGCTTTTCTGCCGTCCAAAATTTCATCAAAAGACGGAATTTCGAAAGCATCCACATATGTCTTAATCTCTATAGAGAAAGTAAAAATGGCTTTCGGATGCTTAATTTCTTGCTTGGACGAGTAACTTTCAGGGGTTAGGACTAGTGCTCTAAAATCACGTTGAGCTATAATATATATTCTAAATGCTTAAGCTGTCAGAGTTTACGGAATATCTTATAGATCAACCAGTATGAGGA
This sequence comes from Berberis thunbergii, assembly GCA_003290165.1. Classification (NCBI taxonomy): domain Eukaryota; kingdom Viridiplantae; phylum Streptophyta; class Magnoliopsida; order Ranunculales; family Berberidaceae; genus Berberis; species Berberis thunbergii. The sequence continues at coordinate 32,098 of QNQO01002613.1, read as the reverse complement.
CTGAGGCAATGGACAACTGAAGTGAACTTTTAGTCGCAATAAGGATGACATTAAGATCATAAAAAAAATTTAATAAATAAATAATATTAGAAAATTAGGTTTTTGCAATCAGATTATGCAACTAGGGTGAAGTGATGTGATCTTGAAATAATAATGAAATTTACAGTGTTTATGTGTATCTCGAAGTTGTAAAAATCCTCCATTGATAATGTCACATCATCTTAATTGCAAAACCTGATTCTCTAGCCTCATTAAAAAAAAAATTATCAAATCCTATAACTTTAAGAAAAATATAACTCAAAAAAAAAAATTACAAATAAAAACACAAAGGGCATTTATGGTATTTTCAAATATATAAACCAACCACCTTCCTCTATATATATATATATATAAGCAGCATACACATGCAGCAGCCAAAAGCACATCACATTCACTTCACACATCAAGAACAAGAAACAACTCACATTCTTTGCTTCTACTCACAAATCTCTCTAATGGATTTTGTGAAATCAAAGTCATCATCATCTTGTTCTTCATCTTCATCTAAGAGCAAAAAGAAGACTACTACCCAACCACAAGAAACACCCGAGAAGCCAACGAGCAAATTTCTAGGTGTTCGACGAAGGCCATGGGGTCGATACGCGGCGGAGATAAGAGACCCTTCTGCCAAAGAGAGGCATTGGCTTGGTACCTTTGACACAGCTGAAGAGGCTGCCTTGGCTTATGACCGCGCTGCTCGTTCAATGCGCGGTTCGCGAGCTCGAACCAATTTTGTATACTCAGACATGCCTGCAGGCTCCTCAGTTACCTCTATCATTTCTCCTGATGAAGAATCCCAGCAGCAACAACATTTTTCTCCCCTTTTTGCCCCTACTCAACAGAGTAATAACAACTCCACCACTACTCAAATCAACTTTAGTCAGGATTCTAGCAATTCGGGTCATTTCTTGGGTGGGTACCCGACCCAAACACCCGTTTCAATTGATTATAGTAGTGGAGGAGGATATGAACTTGCTCCATTTCCTACTGACATTTCTAATGGGTCGGGTTGTTACGGGTCGAGCATGTCGGGTTCGGGCTATGATATGGGTCAAACCGGATGGGTAGATACAGCAAGTTATGGGTACTCCGGAGAGCAATCAAACTGGGCTGAATCAACTGGGCCTGGATATGGATTTGACTCGAACGAGTATGTTCACAGCCCACTCTTCGGGCAAATGCCACCGGTTTCGGATTCATCAGTTGGTACTATGATGGACAACTTGGATTTGGGTTCTTCGGCTTATTTCTTCTGATAATTTGGTGAGGAAGGAGTGTTTGTTGGGTTTTTTTTTTTTTTTTTTCGGTTTTGTGATATGGTAAGACGCGGTGGTTAATGTGTGTGTAAAAGAACCCGTCTATCTCTTCAATCCATCTATGGTGTTCACTATTTAATTTCACGAGGTTAATGAGTTTGACATCTTTATTTTGATTACTTATTTATATATTCGAAATTAGGAATAGAAACGGGTCATATTCAGGTTACAGGTGTCAAATAACTGGATTGAAACCACAAGTCCAAGATTCGAACCATGCCAGAAGCATATGTTATTTCAATCTTATTTTAAAAACCCTCCTTCCTTTCATAACTCCACAACCCCACAAACAAACACAACCCATTGCAACCACAATGCCTGCCCAACTGAGGTCCAAAGTTCAAAGTCCAAAATAGTCCTCAATGGGCTTGGAGGCTTTTGGATTCACATGGGCCTTTATCTGAAGGGCCCAGAGTAGGTATTGCTCACAATCCAGTCTAATCCACCTCCAGTTAATTTATTTTTACAAATCTAATATCTTCTGAAATTAAATATATATATACCAAACAGTAAGCATTACTAAGGTCAAAGTAATTGATGACTAACACTTATCTGAAGTTTTCAAGCCTATCTTCAAAACACAAATAGAGCAACAACAAAAAAAAAAAGTGATGTATACCATGTAACCGATGATTGCGACTCAACCCAACATGACCTCAAACAATTGAAATGTGGAGCATACTGAAATTATAGGATTATTTATTTGCTTATTAATTAATTAATTTGCTTCAATGGCTTTATCAGTTTTTTTTTTAAATAGAGAAGAAGGCTAAAAAAAGAAAGGGCAAAAAAAAAAAGATCAAGTGGTTCAAATTGCTTTTCATTCCAAATGTCATTAACTTACAAAGACTAAACATCTACAATGATTTAGCTGCCATGATTAAGATTTGATTTAACTGCACAGGAAGACGAAAGATGTCCAAGATCTACACAACACACCGTCGGAATGACAACAAGAACCATCGGTTGAAGTCTATTTGATTTGCTCCTATTTCAGCGAGATGTCACTTAAATGGCTCATCAACCATGCACATAGCAGCCATCATCAAGCCGATTACCAGAATGATTCATAAAGCAGCCCGGTGATGACAAGATTGGGTGATCCACCATTACCTCTTGACCAGACACTGCAGATACCAAGTCTTCTGTAATTTGATAGTCTTCATTTTCAGAATAGTCAACATTTGCCGATTTAACTCTTAGAAAATTGTGGAGAGCTTCTTCCATCCAGTCGTATCTACAGAGTCTGAATGCCTCTTCCACAGATAACTGCGCAAACAAACAGAAACTTTGAATTTTCTGGGCCTTTATTGGAAGTAATAGTTATGGAGAACATTGTGAGGTTACTATAACATAAAATACTAAAAATTACTAATTTCCAAGTAGTGGGAACAATGAACCCCAGTCTGGTTATCCTAATAATTTCCTAATGCTAGATTATTGTTTAATGGTGATGACTCTAACCACTAGTCAGGGCTTAACACCCATTTAACAAATCTGGTCCAGTGCAGAATAATATATTCCCGCTTACTAGTGGTAATCATCTATAATAATTGGTATGATTCTTCAGTAAAATTAACTGATCTCGTTTCTACAGAATTTTAGGTACTGACCCATCGTCTCCCGTGGTTCTCTGCCTCTGGCCAGTTGTCTAACTCCTCAGTCACTTTCAGGGCAAACATGTGACCTCTGCAACATCCGTCTTGGCTGCAGCTGCTATTTTGACTACTCTTGCTTCTGAATTCCCAAACTCCTAGAGGGTGTTCCTGTATAGAGAAGCTATTTAGGTTATTCACAACTTTATAGTGAGATGCTTTCTGAAATACTCGTGTCGATCATAAATAGGAGTATACTTTAGTGATTCAGGGGAAAATCAGTACTAATTTCAGTTTTATGGACAGCTTGACATCAAATACCACACCAAAGCCAGTTAACATAACAAAAACACGTGTTGGTATATCTGAATGTATATAGTCTAAACATTTGATGAACAGTTAGCTAGATAGCCCACTCATCTATAAAGGACAATGCTCTACCATCTAATCATCTAAACAAGATCAGAATGAGATCACTTGGTGATAAAAATGAAAAATTAAAAAGCCACACCCCAAATGAGATTTAAATGTAAGTCGACTGAGGACCATCTTTCAGATTAGATCACTAAACAGTCCTGAGACTGGTTCAAAATCACCTTGGTTTTTAATTTTCTTACTATGTATTTTCATCAAAGTTAATAAAGGCAGGAGTACACAGGCAGGGTATGTAGCTTATGCCGAACATGTGCCAACCAATGGGTTGACCTGTTCTAACACCTAATCTGGTTTAGTAATCCTAAGTACAATGAACAGGTATGAACATACATCAAGGGTTCCTTTGACTCCGGCTTCCTCCCAGGCTTCGCGCAATGCAGCTTCATAAATTGTCTCATCGTCCTCCCATCCACCCTGAAAAATGAAATGCATAAAACATTACATTCAACATGATAACTCTGCTCATGATACCAACAATACAAGAAAATCAGTAAAGAGGTAACAGACAGATACATACCTTTGGAAACACAAGGTCATTGCGATTTGGAGACGATATCATGAGGACTTCAAACTCATGGTCTGAGTCAACAGTCTGATCCTCGTCATCTTTTCTAGGCCTATAAGGAATGCACCTGTTTGAAAATAACAAATAAAAAGTTAGTAAATTACGTACATTTGCAATACAGATTTTTCAGTGCTCATCTACAAGTTTCCAATTCACTCAAAGAAGAGAGTTGTTGATAAGGTAACGTGTAGAAAATTTATTGGTTTTCTAATCTTCTATAAAAGTAGGACATGCACCAAAATGATGCCATCTCCAACTTTTTTCTAAAATACCCCTGGGGTTGCAAAGAGAAAAATGCCATCTCTACTTGGCTCAATGGCTTAAGTGAAGAGATATATGAAACATATGCAAGAGAAAGTGAAGTAATAAACAAGACAATCTAATTATATGGCCAGAACAATATGAATCTTAGATATATGCCACATTGAGCACATGGTGCGTGAAACTTCATCCCTACTAAGAAATCCAATATCAAGATCTTGGAAATAAAATACTGCGTATAGAACAGTGTTGTAAAAGTAGACTATGATGAACCAGTGAACGATGAAGTCAAGTGGATCATTGTCCATAATTTTATATCATGCATCACTTTCAAGTGGAATAAAATTTTCAAAAGTAAGCAAGTGTTAGAAGTGTTGGGGTTTCTAGATTGATTGAAGAGTTAACGGCTGAACTATCAAGTATGGTCCCGTGCATTATCAGTGCTGAAGAACAAAACAAACAAGTGGCCGGCTGAATCTCCTTGTAACATACTACAAATCAATAAGATAAGTTTTTGCTTTGATCAGCAAAGAAAAATTTACTCCAGCAATAAATCAAAGAACTTGTTTGGTAGCTTTCCATAGGAGCATATTTATGACTTAAGGTTTTATCATGTTGACCAATGCACGAAACAGTTGAGCCAGACTGACCATTTCATAGCTTTATATTGTTTTATATTCAAAATATTTCCTGGTGATTGAGTTTCAGCTGCAAAGGTTATTTTTGTCTTTGCACAATAAGGTATCTTAGGCATCTTACAATACCAAAGGAAGAAGAAACATTATTATACAAATGAAAATAAAATATTATATATTTAATTATTAGATTAGCAATCATCTGATCTATTATCAATACTTACAAAATTTGTTAATAAGAAATTCCCACAAAACATTTCTCAAAATACGATTCAGGACGGGAAGCGCCAATCTACATGATCCCAGAAGTGAAAGTTAACAAAATATCACAGCCCGTGTTCTCTGACAAAATTAGTGAATACCCATCTCAAGAAACTGCAAGAAAGTTTATCTACACTGGGTTCCTATGAATGCTTGGCCTGAATGAGGATTGGGACGGCCGCACTGGGGTCCATAGCAGGAGAAGGATGGGTAGCTGATTACCAAGTCATCGGCCAATAAAAGGGCGGGAGGAACTATAGAGAATGTCGGTGATTGACCTCGACTATGAGATGCCAAAGGTATTATTTGCTTGTGGTAGAGAAGAAATCAATCACATACCGACATGAAAAGCATCCATTGACCATTAATCCTACAAGTGGTAGCCAACACTAATCCAGAAAGCTTGATAGACCAATTCTTTCAGACCATCCAAATGCAGAAAAGTCGCAAACAATTACATGCTGGAGCACCAAGATCATGCAATACACGTCACACTCTAAAAAGATTCCTTTATCATCAACACTTATGGTATACAATTGGCTTTACCAAAACTCACCATCCCACAAATTAAGCATGTAAAATTGATTTTTTTTAAAAAAAACCCAAATATTCAAACATTACAAATGATCATAGAGCAGAAACTAAGATACCCAAAGTCTAAACTACCAATGGACAATCAAATACAAGAGATAAGGAGCAAGAAATTGAGTGAGAAGAAATTAAGGGGTCATGGAAAGGGAAAGCTTCGAAAATGACTCACCCTGCCACAAGGCGCCGAAATTTATTATCATAACGCTGCCGTTCACGGCCAGTTCGAGCTAGCAAAGACGACATGATGATGATGATGACGTGAACAATCTCCGACCACAAATTCCTTAACAAAAAAAAAAAAAAAAAAAAAACACCAATTTTATCAGCCAAATAACATAAAAATCACAACTTTACATACGAAAACACCAAGAAACTCAACAAATTATCACCAAACATCAAATTACACCAAAGGGTATCCAAATTCACCTTTTATTTAACCCCAAAAACAAAGCTTTTTTTCAGGTCTCTGAAACTGCATTCAATAAAACAGAGCAAATTCCTTGAAACCCTAACTCTCGAATCAAGGTTCAGAGAATCCAAAAGAGAGATGAATGAAATGAAACAAAAGTGTCTTTTTTTATATCCCCTCTCTCGAATAAATCAATCGATTACTATTTTATATAACCTCTCTCGCGCGCACCCAATTTCAAATGCAGAGAGAAACAGAGACAGAGAGAGTCAACAAGCGCAAGCGAAACCCTAACTTTCTCTTCTCAAGATTTGATTTTTGAGGGATTTCGGAGATGAATATAATTAAAACCCAAATCTTCGTTTGTTGAAGAGAGATCTCTCGAGCGAGCTTAGAGAAAAGAGAGAGAGAGAAAAAAAAAAAAAACGCAGCTTTTTTTTTTGGTCCTTCTCGAAAGAAAAAGAAAAATGGACAAATCAATGACTCCAAGTGACCCTTTATATAATAATCGAACCTTTCTAACTGTCGAGGAAACCAGCGAGGGGGGGAGTGTCTCACCACTCATTCCTTCGAGATTCGTGTTGTTGCGCATTTTAAGAGTAAAGGCACGAATCTGAGAGGGATGAGTGGTGACCCCTCACTAGTTTCCTCGCCATTTAGAATTTCTGTTTTCAAAAAACTCTCTGATTTAAAATTTTTATTATTATTTTAACAATCCTATTTTTTTTAGATAATCTATATATGGACAATACTTATTTATATAATAAAGTTGTTTTATTTTTTCCACACACCCTAAAGTTTATTTTGTGAGCTAGATGATTTAGGGTTTGCTGACCGTCGGATGTTTTCGATGGAAGGAAATACGAATATATGCATTTGCATTATTTTGTTGGAGTCGTTCGTGGAATATTTGTTCATCTATGTTTGGAATAGCGTGGTTTCGAGTTGAATACAAATGTCAAATTCAATTTTTGCATAAGTTAGATTCTAATGTTCTTCAATGTAACTTGAAATGTATTTTCGACCAGTTTTGGTAGTCATCTTACTCAATTATATTCCATTGAGATAAATTTACGGAGAAGTTGTATGGTGATGTTGGGTTCCGTAGTATTATTGGCAATTTTAATTTAATTTAATATAATAAAAAGAATTAGTGATGATTATACGGTAAATATGTGTGAAGCGACTTTTAGATTAATTGCTTTTTTTAAAGTAAAATTTGTGATATTCTATTTATCCCCAATTTAGTCCTTCACTAAATTTCAAGTATATAAGAAAGGAGTCAACACTTTTTAAGGATTGTTTATGTGTTTGATTGTCCTATGTTTTTTTGTCAATGGGTATGAGCTCAGCTGGTAGGCTTGTGGCAAATGGTATTATAGATTCATATTTAAACACTGCAGGTGGCATTTGGAATGAAAAGGGTTAAGGGATAAAAAAAAAATGTCAAACTAAAATAAGACTACCAGTTATATTATTATAGCATGAGTTATAACTAATTTTTTTTTATCTATAAAATTTCTGATAAGATATAAAATAGTAGTGAATGAGTGTCCTAAATTTTGGTACAATGCGGCTTCTAGAGTAATTATTTTTTTAGACATTTTTATTGTCTAATTATTCCAAATTAGGGTCTTAACCAATTTTCAAGAGTAAACGAAACTACTATAATTTTTAGGGGCGTGTTTACGTGTTTGATTGTCCTATAGTTTTTGCAAACAACCTCTCGCGTTTGTTCAACCAAAAAAAATTAAAAAATATATTATTTGAGTTTTTTAGCCACGTTTTATTTAATTTTAACGAAAATCATTTTAGAACATATGGCTCTAAAAAGGAAATGTAAAGGTTGGGTTGAATGTGAAAATGATGTAATTATAATATTAATATTAGCAAAAGTAGTACGACTTTCTATTATTTTTGTAATAGGGATTTTAATTAGAACTTCTCACATTTGTTCAATATTAGGTTTAGGGTTTGATTTAAAAGGTATGTTAATTATAAATAGAGGCGTAGATTGCCCATTTTTACTTGGCTGATTGAATAAAAATTATTTTATTTATTATTTTATTTCATTTATTCTCCATCTCTTTGCTTTCGATTATTGCATTATTTCAATTTCATTTATTTATCGGTGCGAATCTATCTGAAGATAAACACTACTTAAGCGATCATCACTCCTTGTATATCTTACTTACATGAAGGTACATACACTTGGCACTATTTGGAAATAAACAGTGGTTTATGGACGAAAAGTGGGAACATGTAAAAAAATTGTTCTTTCTTCTAAAAAAAACGCAATAAAAAGTAAAAATAGAAATGACAACAATATTTGATGTAAATAATAGAAATGAAATGAGTAAATATTGGAATTATAGTTTTTAGGGATAAATACGAGAATAAATTTTGTCCAATTGAAGGAAATGGATTAGCATGAATACTCAAATGTCGAAGAAGTGAAGGATCATTTATATTTCTGGAGGTAAAAATAGAAGGGTAGTTATAATTTATAACATGTATACTAGCAACTTACACTACTATTTTTAGCTCGAGATATAACTATACATTTTTTTTTGCTAAATATGAAGATTTTTATTGAAGAAAAGATGGGAAACTAGATACAGAGGAGCCATTCTTAGATTAAGGAATGCCGAGACACCATGAATGCGCCAAAAAAACAAGTGTCTAAATAAGTTACAAGTCAAACCCATTATCCACGACATTTCCCTAATCTTGATAAATAGGTCTCATGTTGTACTAATTAACTCATCCATGTTCAACTAGGTAGTTTGTGAACTTCATCGTGACATTTTTCGACTAATAGGTCTCATGTTGTATTAATTAGACACAATGGTAGTCAACAAAACAATTGTACTAGAAGGTTTAAAAGGTGCGGTGGGATCATCTCCTTTTCCAAAACGGAAAGAGCTAATGCTTGTTAGGTATTTTGGCTTGACGTTTCTCTTCACACTTAAAAAGAGCGAAAAAAAAGCTAATGTACTATGTATTTGGTAAACAACTTGATGTGCCAATGTTGGTTTTTAATTTTGCTTCAAAATTTTCATTCATTTGGAATTAGGCCGACATACTACACAACAACCGCGAAACCTAAGTTTCATTTATAGCCTTGAAATTTTAGATTCATTTAAGCAATTTGATAGAAGAGGATGAGCAAAAGTTCATTGAATTTCTTGGTGGTTTAGAAATTAAAGAAAAAAAACTTCTAAATTTAGTGTTTAGGCTTTAAAACAAGAGCCGTAATTAGTTTAGCTCTCCCTTTCCAGGAAAGAATCCAAAGCCGTTTTTCTTGACAGAGCAATCTAAACAAAAATTTTCATAAAAACTTAGGTTACATTCAATCATTTAATATGACTTCTTCTTCTTTGAAATTTTCTTATTGGCTTGTCTTTCACATGATGCATTTAATGACCTTTTATTTTTCAACTCTTCTAATAAATTAAGTTTACTAAGTCATGGTTAATCTATGTATTAAGGTCCTTTTTGTCAATGGTAGCACGATCGAATGGTTAAAATTGTGGTGGTTTAATTTTTACGTCTTAAATTCTATATTCACAACAATACACTTCCTTTTGAAAAACAAAAAAATTCACTGAAACCAAGAAGATAAGATTCTTCTATCAATCTTTTATCATTCAAACAATGTGCTAGATCCAAGAGAGTCTCACATGATAAATATATTTTAGAAAACAAGTTTTTGCAATAAGTATGATATGGCGTGATCTTGAAAAAATGATGAAATTTTCAAAGTATTTATGTTTATCTTGATATTGTCAAAAACTTATCTGATAATGTCACATCATCCTGATTACAAAACTTACTGAGTTTATTACGTCGGTTGTCACGCAGTAATGGTCATCCAAAGAAAAATAAAAACTTCTCAAAGTCTTAGGTTTTATTTTATGAGCAAAGGTACATGGCGTGACTCCCAAAAATGAGGTGCCGACATTGGTTAGGCACATGCATTCACTCCCGAAAGATTTTGTGTTCATATTTTTCTACTCATATTTTTTATTTTTTTTCTTCAAAATGTTTTATATTTAAGTCCATATTCGTTGACTAAGCTATGGGGACAAATTTTTTTTTTCAAGTTTTAATTACAAACCAAATTAATAGCTTGATTATGAAATCTTCGCGCTACGTTGAATTAGACATAATCATAGATGTGGCAGGTCCTGAATTATTTGCCGGCTATTTAAATAAATTAAATCTGTTTATTTTTTTATAATCATAACCTAAAGTCAACAAGACCTAACTTTTGTTTATATAGTTAAAATGATGTATAGACCTAACTTTTTTTTTATATAGGTAAAATGATGTATATGTCTTATAATCTAAAATAACATGTTCTTGGAGTATTTATAATTAATACCTATTTACCCTAACAACTAAAGAGCAAAATGAGTAGGGATGAACAAAAAACCGATCAAATCGATTAAACTGATTGAACCGATCTAAACCGAACCAATCGGTTTAAATTCGGATCAGTTTCGGTTTTAAAAAAATCAAAACCAAAGTGGTTGGTTCGGATTTCGATTTTTATTTGATTTTAACTGACCAAACCGAACCGATCGAATATTTATAATAAATAATATATATTTTATATATAAATAATACAATTTGTTTAAAATAGTCGGTAGGTTTGGTTTTATTTCGGTTTTGGTTTGATTTTAGTCAGTTCGATTCGGTTACGGTTTGCATAAATTAGAATCGGTTCGGTTTGAAAATTTTAAAACCGACCTAAATCTGTTCGGTTCACAGCTTAGGTGAAAAATCGAACCGTCGATTTGATTTTCAGCCCTAAAAATGAGGCAATTATGACAGAATGTGGTGGTGGTGGCGGATTTACAATTGTTCCTACGTATATATATGTGTCAACCGCATTAGTTTTCTTGATATTTATAAGTGCTACTTATTAATTTTTATTGTCATTTATATCTGCCACCAAGTTTTTGGAAGATTGAAAAACTTATCTGCTGGGACAAACCTTTTTCCTGATGCAAACAATTTCGACGGATATTTTATTAGCTAGTATAGGATTTTCCTGGCGGACGTAACTTTTCCTCTGTCAATGCCTTTTATTGTCATGTATCATCTGTCACAATTGGAGTGAATGTTAGAAATTTAAAAGTGCTTGCATTATTTTAGTTATTTATTTATTTTTTCAAGTGACATAACTTTCAACTTACTCCATGTGTTATGTAAATTAAATTATTTTTGAGAAATAATAATCAAAATTTTAGTTTTTTAAGTGAGGCGTGATCATGATTAGTCTCCAATCCTAAAGATTTGATTAATTTTCAATATTAAAAAAGTCTCATTATTTTGACCACCATTAAATAGTCACCAAATAGTTTGATCTGAGTGGTGATATGGGTGTGCAATTATTCGATAAGTTTTTAATTTGGTATATGTTTTTTCTTTTTATTTTTATTTCGGTTTTTCTTATGTGCACTGGTTTTTTGCATTGGTGCAATCAGGCATTGTTGGATTGCATCGAGATAATTGCACCAGTGCAAAAAACCAGTGCACTGTAGAAGCTTCCCTCATATAACTGTTTTGTTTAGCCGATATGTTGTTTTTTGGATGTTGCAAAAGGTCATAGCTTAACCCTATGCGCGCATTATTATTAGACTTAAACAATATTTATCATTAATTTCTCGAACCTAAAACAACAACATAAACTATAAAGGATGACATAAATTGATAAAGTAAAAGTAAAAGTAAAAATAAATTGATATATATCGACGCCCCAATTCTAATTGTTACTATTGACGTGAAGTCTTGTTACAATCATGTCAACGATAATATAAAGATTATAATGAAAGAGACAAGGATGACATAAATTGATAAAGTTTTCAAGATAATTAAATCGATTGCCCTCAATCGTAATCATCTACGTGTCCTTCTTTTACAAGATTTTTATCTTAATTATTTCACGAGTTTTTCAACTCTAATTTGTTGGGAGCAATAAAATAAATTCGAAAATTCTAAAATGTCGAGGAAGTGGGCGAGGAAAATAGCGAGGGAGGGAGTCGTCCATCTCTTTCGGGATGTGCGCATGAAAAATGATGGCGCGCATCCCGAAGGGATGGATGGCTCCCTCTCTCTCTCCCTCGCTGTTTTCCTCGCCCACTCCCTCGACAGGTAGAACGGCTCAAATAAATTTCATTTGAAAATTTGTATAAATATATATATTTTGTTTTTTTACAACAATTCTAGGGAATAGGAGAACATAACTATTTTCTGGTCAGGTTTTAGGCTTTTTATACTTTTACCCCTTTTATAAATGATGTTTGTAGTTGTGTAAAAACCTATACCAATATTATAAGACACTGAATTTGATAAATTGTCAAATATCTAGAAGCTTGAACTTGTAGAGAAACGAATCCAACATATGTCAAGTGAAAGTGAGATCAACGTCATTAGAGTAGGACTACAAAATACATCGATGGATACCAATCGTGTAAACTCACACGGTACATTAGCGAATAAGCACATAAACAATATAAATCATGGATAATTTGAGTGGATTTATTATTCCAACACACTACATAATGTAATTTCTTTATTTTTACAAGAATCCCAAAATCGCAAGTTATCATCTATGTGGCTCGAGCGTTGCTAGGGAGAGAGGGAGGGAGCAAGGGAAAGGAACGAGGGATGGGTGTAACCTTGAAATAAGTGCATCGCGTTGGAGATGCGCACAAGCGCTCATCGCGATAAGGATGGGTGGTTACACCCATTCCTCGCCCCCTTTCCCTCGACCCCCTAGAATTTTCCATGTGGCTCAAGTCATGAAATACATATTCAAGTTGATTATAATGAATTTAGAAGTAGACAGTTTCAAGTTGGATAAAATGCCAAAACATGAACATGCATGCATGAAGGGATGGGATCAAGTCATAACCATGACCAATTAATTGATTTGAAGGACGCGGTCTCACCGGCCATATAATGCATGCATTGGAGACATCCTCTTGGAAGAACCTACAAATTCGATGTTCGAATAATAGTAATTGTAAACATTAAAAAATGTTTAGTTTAATAAAAATTTATTAATATTAAATAAATGAATTGTTTTTTACCAGTGATATAATTGTATAAAATTTTCAACAAAAAATATTTAAAATTAATATCTAAAATAATAATAACTATAGAATTCAATAAAAATATATACCATTAGCCAACTCGTACAAAATTTGAGCATCATATAAACTATTTTTTCTATGAAATTGTATTATGATCATATAGAGTTCACAAATTTTTTTAAAAAATTAGCTTCACCTAGATACTTATCCTAATTATTTTGCGATATTAGTTATTATGCTCGTTTGCTCCTTGTTAAAACTATCGATAGTGATCTTATTTTGGCTTAAAATTGGACTCCATTGGATCCAATTTGGTATATGTAATGTATATTTTATAGTTATATTTTTTTATTCCCCATTTCTAGCTAGTATGGGAAAGGGAGCGAAGTTGCTACCGGGGAGGGGGCGAATGTACACTTTTGCCCTCATCTTTAACCACTTCTTTGGAAAATGTGTTTAAAGAAGGGGGCAAAAGTGTATTTTCGCCCTCCCCAGGCAGCAACCAAGCCAGCAAAAATTACTCTTTTTTATTAGTTACTAGCTAGGGTAGAAAAAATTGGTTTTATCATTGATAACTACTATTATCAACTAATAAGTATTTTTCATTTCGCCCTCCACTCGACTAAAATCCTAGGTCCGCCCCTGCTGCCTTGTAATCCCTTACTAATTATTCCAATACAATTGGTATTATATTCTATACCATGTGGCCAATGGAGTACTAGTTCTTTGGTATGTTTGTGGTAGATGAAATTACAAGTCCAAGATTCGAACCCTGATGATGGCATTTGGGTGAAAGGGGTTAAAGGATTTGAAAATGATTTTTTGAGTTTGACCCTCAGTTTGAAAACTAATTGAGTCTAACACTCGTTTTCTAACGGAATGATTAAGTCCACAACTCCACACCATTAACTAGTCAAGACTAATTTTAAAACTATTTTAACTCTTATTCTCTGCCAACAGGAACCCCACTCTCAAATCACAAGCCCCATTGCACATTCATTTGATCCAACACTTCCACAGATTCCTACATTACTTCTCCAACAATCTCCCCATTTTGTCAACCCCCTAATTCCATCAAATTGATGCAAGAAAACACTATTATTCACAAATTCATTCAGATCCCTCAACCACAATCAACAACAACACCAATTAACTATATCTATCATGATTCGGCCGCCTTGCAACCACAATCACAGTCCCACCATCAATGGGGGTTGTGATTTAGGAGTGCGAGGTTCTTGCTGGTAGAGAAAAGAAGAGTTGCAGGGAGAAAGAAGCGAAAAGAAAATGAGGGAATGGGGCAATTTTGAGTTTTAGGGCAGATGATTCAAAAACCAGTCTTGACTAATCAATCACGTAGACTTAATGGTTCCATCAGAAAACGAATGTTACACTCAATTAATTTTCAAAATGAAGGCCAAACTCTAATAAGTATAAACTAATGAGTGTCAAACTAAAAAAAACATTTTAAAAAAAATGTTGTGTGGTTGAGTCGGACACTTTATATAATTAGACAAAAATACAACTTAGAGATCATGTATTATACACGATTCTCTCCATATGACCCATGCACATACAACATTTTTTATACCTTAGATCAACACATTATAAACTGATAAACACGATTTCAGAACCCATTAAAAATCAGAACTGGTCAACACACCATAAACTGATAAAGATGCCTGGGCTACACAATTTTTAACCTAATCATAGTTTTAAATTGGTAAATTAACCTTTAAAGTTTATAGTCATGCAAAAAGTAAAAATAAACATAACTAATATGCGTGTTAATTTATCGACTGTTTATCTAGGCATCAAAGTCGTATCAACGACGAATAAAAACAAAAATCGGTGAAAGATAGGAACATTTATTTTGTTTTCTCTTATTTTTATCATATTTTAAGTAAAATTGACGCATAACGCCTTTGTATTATATAAAATGTTTTCTATATAATGGTGTTTATTTTATATTTAGGGGAATTCTAAATGTCGAGGAAATGAACGAGAAAACCAGCGAGGGGAGTGAGGTGGAGGGAGGGAAACCATTCCCTCCCCTCGGGAATGCGTGCAAGAAAATTCAACACGCGCATCTCGAGAAAAGGGAATGGTTCCCCTCCCTCCACCTCACTCCCCTTGCTGGTTTCCTCGCCATTTAGCCTTGCTCTTTACGAATTCCTTGCAAGGTTGAATGGCAATGCAGCTAAGTAGAACGCCCTTGCAATCAAAGCATCCAACTCTTGTCGCTCACTCGTATTGAAAGCATTTGCAATAGGATTATTAGTGGCTCTCCTCTTCCTTTGTTCATTGTATGGAACTGAAGGACCAACCCCCCACTACTTGAACTCGGGTGCGGGTGACTACTTGGGCCTACTGAATGAGGTAAAGGAACACTTCGCGGCTTTGAACTTTCTGCTCTCCATGCAGCTTCATCAACAAATTGTCGCACCTCTCTAAGTTGTATGGGGGAGATTTTGGCACAAATAGTTATCCCACGGCCTGTTATCTTCAACAAGTGGTCCTTCAATCTAATAAGAGATCACATATACTCTTTCTGACAAAAGTTACACTGCCATCTAAGGTTTCCCCCACCTTCACTTGGTCTTCTTATTATTGTCATATGCTTCCAAAGATCATCTCCAGTTACTTGGCCTAAAACCAGTTTTAGTTTCTTATTTAGTTTTCAACTTTTCAAACTTTTCAGCCAATAGGTGCAAGCTCAAATATGGGGTATTTGAAGTATTTCATGCATGCTTTCATATATATGCAGAGAAAGAAAAGAGAAAAAACAACAAAAAAAGGAATCACATGAAAAAAAAAAGGAATCGCAGACAATATGATGCTGGAATAGAGATGCAAGTATGACAAGAATAGACATGAATGCGATACAACAACGATGGTAAACAAACGAAATCAATTGCAGAAAAAAATAAACGAAACCGCAGGATTGATCGATCACAGGAATTGATCGATCTCAAAAATCAATCTCAGGAATCGATCGATTGATCGATCTCAGAAATCACAGGAATCGATCGATCGATCTCAGAAATCGCAAGATCGATCGATCTCAGGAATCGGAGGAAAAAAAATAGCAAAAAACAGAGATAATAGCAGAAATCGCAGGGAAAAAAAAATGAAATCGATCGATCGAAGGTACCTAGTGTTGATGAGAACGCCATAGATCGATCTCTCTACCTCCGTCTCTCGATCGATTATCTGTTCTTTGTGTGGGTTTGTGGGAGTTAGGGTTTGTGCCTTTGTGGGAGGAAGGATCGATCGATCATCGATTTATTTGCAAAATTTACAAAAAACTTGTTTGGACCGTGTCTGGCCGAGTCTGGACCGTGTCCAGGTCGTGTCCAAATCAGTCAACAAATTTTGATTGTTGACCCGTGTCCAATACGTGTTCAGCGCGTGTCGGACGTGAATCCATGTTCAACACGCATTTGACGCTTGATACGAAGATTTTTCGGAGAGTCGGTTCATTCTTGCTTTTAGGGTTTATTTTACAAACTAAAAAGTGGTAGGGACCTGAAAACCGTATGATGTTTACGTGAGGACTGAGTCACAAATTTCAAAACACGTCATTTTGCGGGCAGAAATTCTAGCGAGACTTGTCGCCACGTGGTATTTATTGATTTGGGTCCCACCGTGTTCACATTGTTATGTTCCTATGTTCCCACAGTTTCCCAACCACCCTAACCAGTATAGTTTAATTTTTATGGGCTTGTCTCGTTGCTTCCATTTGTTTTTCTTAGTCACGCTAAGAGATAAAAGCATGTAGGACAATTTTGGTGTGGAACGTATAGGGTGGATCATTAATATTGATGTAAAAATGTAAATTGCAAATTATTAATTGCTATCTAACCATATAGTTTGAATAAAAGATTGGACAAAAAGTTTTATCGAATCCGTGATGAAAAATGGGATGGATTAAAGACCCGACTATATACTCAACTACATGTTGTTAAAGGCTAATGCACATAATGCTATGACTAGAGTATATATTCAACTACTCCGCCCTAAAGGTATTATGTGCTCTATCACATTCGTATAAGTTTTTAAACAAATAGATGCATTTGTCAAGACATATATTCTTCTTATAGAGCTTTTACGGAGCCTAATCCTAGAGCACTAATTTTTTATCACATGCAAACTTTTCTCCCAAACTAGAGATAGGTAGAGTTGATCAAATCACGTGCAGACCATCCTCCCAAGTACAAATCAGTGCTTTTTTTTACCAAACTCTCTAGAATTTTTAATCATCTATATGAGAGGTTGCAGGGTTCAAAACTCACTTGATTATTTGATTAGCCATTAGGAATCGAATGCAACTATTTTAGAGCATCTCCAACGACTTGAACTGTGCCTAAAAACCATGAAGGACAGGGTTGATTCCATCCCCATTAAGAAAATTGTGCTGATTGAACCTGCAAAAACAAAAGGAAATAGAGGACAACCATCATGCGTAAACTAAAGTTTATAGTCAATTTGGGGATACCCAAAAACAAACTTTAGGACCCTAACATTAATAATTTAGGGCTTGGTCTCCCCTTAAAGGTACCATTGCGAGATTCGAGATTCGCTCTGATACACAATCATCGCCACGAAAAATGCTTAATTATTGATGGAATGTGGTTAATTAGAATCATTGAAAGCATTAAATTCAAGATTATGCTTTTGCCATATGAAATATTTTATCTAGCTTTTCCAACTTCCTGGTAAGTTACTGATCACATATAAAGGCAAGACAAAAGCTTAAGAGTATCTCTTTTGCAAGCTTAAATCTATCCTGGACACGCGATTCTATCAAATCACAAGTATACCACTGAACTAGTACTCCATTGGCTAAGAGAGATAAGATATGTCAAATATTGTAAAACTCACGTAATTCCCGTGAGCCACATAAATTTTATATCAATCAGTTGAAGAGTTATTTTACCATGCGAAGGACCTACACATTACCCCACAACATAAATCATTGGAGGACTAGCTAGGGTCCTTCGTGCTAGACATGAACTGCCAAAAAAAAAAAACAGCTTTATAATTAATTTTTGTAGGGTTTAGTACTGGATAAATGCTCCCCTATATTTCTTTTGTTTGTTTAGGGTTTGGGATCACCCAAAAGAGATGCTCTTATAGACTGATCAAATATAAAATTTTATACCATGCATTAAAGTTAAAGCATGAGATTCTAGACTATTAAGTTCAATATAGAATCATCTTATCTACAATGTCTCCATTGTCTCCACTATCCAACTTCCTGGTTATTTACATAACTCATAAAGACAAGTAGAATCACTTTTCCATAGATGGCCCTTTATAGTATACCTTACTAACGTCAGGTTTTTTTAAATACCAAAACGTTTACTTAGAGTCAACAGTTTAACATAGTGTGATTGAACAAATCAACAAGACATGGAAATTTGGACAAAATCAAGAACAAGTGGCTCTATATATCTCCTCATTTATATCTTATCCTTTTCATGTTCTATCTACATTTATGTTGTGATGTCGATTTTGTTCCTTATGGTGACTTAGTTTCCACGCATATCATTTGTGGAGAAAGAAAAGGCAAGTAAAGGGCCGACATCAACATGAGATGTAAAACTCTTAACGCCAACCAAAAGGGACGAAATTGAAGACGTACGATAAATATATATTTGCAATTTGTTTAAGAGAACCTAACAAGAAGAAGCTGTAGTGTATTCCATGCAGCAATGCAATTCAAATAGTCTTCCCTCATTCGTGTAAAGTATTTTTAGACAAGAAGAAGTGGCCAAGGAGATATCATCATCGCAAAAGTAATAAAGAATCGATGCTATTAGTGAATTATTGTTTATTATTCTTGCTTAGCTAAGCTAGAATCAGATTATATGCAGACTTCATGCATATTGGAGGATGCGTGGGCTTTCTTTCGGGGTGCTGAAATAATAACATGGCCAAACAGACTGGTAAGACAGCAACATGTGCTGCTCTCAGCCAATGCAGGCCAGTTGAAAGGACTAAACCTGCATTGAATTGTCTGAACTAATCAGTCAGAGTTTGCAAGTAGGGACGGGATTCTGTACTGTAAGTGACGGGCAGACATTTACAGTCACAATTTTACACTCCTGTGCTTAATTTCACCAGATTCCACAGAACTAGGTCAGATTTGGCTGCATAATGTACTTTTTGTTCCTTGGATGCAATTCTCCATGTGAACCTGATTCCTTCAAATTAGCCCATTTTAATTCTTTGGCCCCAGAGAATATAGTTCCGGAACAAGATCACTGTGACACAAACTACTGAACTACCTCCATGGAGATCTCTTTGCCGTTGTATGCAATTGCCTACTTCCCTTCTCTTTGACATGGTACCTACTGTCTCAGTTTATGTTCAATCTATAAGTATTGGTGTTTGATTTTTGGGTAAAAAACAATCAAATAGAAAGAAAAAAAAAGTTTCTTTGGAAAAATACACTGTTCGACTAAAAATAATAAAATATTATTAGAGCATTTTTATTTTGGGGAGGAATTGTTGAGGTGAAAAGAGAAATCTATCCAACGAGGCTTCAAGTTGAGGAGAGTCATTGGTGAGCAGGATGATGAAACAGGTAAAAGTTTTCTGAGAATACTTAACAAAGTTTTACAGATTCAAGCGAGAATACATTTCACAGGTAGAAAAATTTCCTTTGTCCCAGAAATAATCAAACACCAGAAAACATTTCACCGAAGCAAAAATTTATTTTCCCATGAAACACCCAAAATTCAAGCAAACCCTTAAATGCCTACTAGTTCAATGGTCTCTGTCTCAGCTAGCAGCCAATCTGCTAGACAAATCCCAAGGCTCAAACAGTTTCATAGTTTGTGATCCATTCTTTGTGCAGCGTGCTTGCCAAAAACTGTCTTGATCTATTAAACCTCACATTTTGATTTGCTTCATGGGGTTTGCTGATGCCTAAAACTTGGTTGGTTTCATTCTTGATTTTTTTCCACAAAAAGATAATCAGATTCACCAAAAGAAGCTCTCATAGATCCCCAACTCAATGAAGTGCCCATATGGCATTAATTAATCAAGCTAATAAATCAATGATGTAGCCTTATTAATAAATCTGATGGACTACATCATGGGAAATGAGACAAGCTAAAAATTTTAACGGCAACAAGCTAAATTTTTTTTTTTTGGATGGCCCTCTGGTACAGAAGAGGATAATCCTAATGAAGCAAAGTCCTGGAAGTTTGGAATTCACAGGTATATTGGGCTAGTTGTTGGTAGTTAGCACAACAGGCGATAGGTATTGTGAAGGGATCAATAGGATTCATGTGGGTCATTTAGCTTGAAAGAAATAACACGAGGAAGCCTCTCCCTCCCATCAAACTTTACAAGGACACAAAACTGGGAACTTATCGAAGGAGATGCCCTGGAAGAATATTGGTATCAAGTGATATTGTTCTAAAAAGTTGACTTTCACGGAATAACTTTTATGCATACCAGGCAAGGTGAATCAGAAATCCAGCCAAGTCCGTCAGAATTCACTGTTAACAATCAGCACAGCAAAATTATACCACTCATTGAACAATAACGCAAACTTTTCATGACTGACAGGAAGACGATATAGAACAACATCGCACAGAACAAATGAACATAAACTAAATATGAATCTTTTACAGTCTAGTTACGACAGAACAAGACTCTTCGCATGAGCTACTAGATCCAAACACTTGAAAGAAGAGAGAGAAAACATGGCATCTCCAAGACTTAAAAATACACATAAACCATCAATAACGGAACAAAATAGAACACGTATATAAAGGCCTTCAACATTCATAAAATCAAGTAGAAAAGTGACCACCAGCAGCTGTTTGTTAATAGAACATACGCGCTCCATCAAAGAACAATACACAATAATGTAATCATAAAAATAGAATCTGTGTGCTCAACTTAAAACTATGAAAACAAAACATGTAAGCATTAGCAACTTGATGAACATCAAGACAAAAAAATCAACCCAGGAGCAGGGTGCAGACAATAAAAGGTGATCCAATGCCAGACATACCCGGACCAATCAAGAAGGTCCAAGACTGTTATAGACAAATAAAAAATCAAACCTAAAATCAACTTGCGCTAACAACAAATGGAGAGTAACAATTAAAAGGTGATCCAATGCCAGACATACCCGGACCAATGAAGGTCCAAGACTGTTATAGATAAATAAAAACTCAAACCTAAAATCAACTTGCGCTAAAAACAAATGGAGAGTAACAATTAGGCGCAGCTGTTATTTTGTTTGACATTGCCAAAGCCTTATAAAGACAGAAAGCAGAGCTTCCAGATATTTTGGCTTTTCTTCTCCTACTGCTCTTAACTCTAAAATTTGAGCACAACAAGCAATCTGTTCCCTATTCAAAATCCTGTTTGTTGTATGGCAGGACGGAAATCTATTATATTTTTTCTTAATGCTTCACATGAACTTGTCAAAACAATTGTTACCTACGACAGATATTGATTAATCCAAGGTGCCAGACACCATGACACCACAGATTAGGTTAGTAAAAAATAAGCCCTAAAAAAGGCCAAAATTTTGTTTGACATTGCCAAAGCCTTATAAAGACAGAAAGCAGAGCTTCCAGATATTTTGGCTTTTCTTCTCCTACTGCTCTTAACTCTAAAATTTGAGCACAACAAGCAATCTGTTCCCTATTCAAAATCCTGTTTGTTGTATGGCAGGACGGAAATCTATTATATTTATTCTTAATGCTTCACATGAACTTGTCAAAACAATTGTTACCTACGACAGATATTGATTAATCCAAGGTGCCAGTCACCATGACACCACAGATTAGGTTAGTAAAAAATAAGACCTATAAAAGGATTCAACCAAACAAAATAACCAAGAATTCAAACGAACATAATATTTCCAGCTTTTCATAATCCTTTACTGCCTTTCATCTACTAGATTTGAGTGCACTGAATAATTCTCCCCGTACTACGCTTGAAAGGGAATAGGTTCTGAAGAAATCAAAAGGCCAATACCCCTAGGTGATATCTTTCCCCTCCCTCCATTCTCAGTCTCCCTAGTCTACTCCTAAGCTTTTCCTGAAATTTTGGGAGCTAAGAGAAGCCAACTGATATGACAATATGTGTCCACACTAATCATGTTTTTTCATGGCATTAATATGACAAAACTAAAATTGTCACTACAATTTGAATACTCACATAAATTCAGCTTATGTAATCTAGGGAAGGGAGTGGCTCCTAAATGAATTGAACAGAAAATATCAATCTACAGAAGCAATAAAGTGATTTAACAACAAAAAGTAGAACACTTCTTTGTGAATTTTTTTCTCCTTGCTTCATATTAGAGGATCCACTATGGAGAGCAAATTTTAACCCATAAAATAGCAAAAACAGGAATTTGAAATAGTAAATCTTTTGGTTCACCACCATGGGAAACATCAAATTATGTGCACCCAGGATTGTGATTTTGTTTTTCGATTTAATTTCGGTTCCTAATTCAAGAAATATTTCAGTGTAGAGAGAAAAACATATAAATTTCAAGGATACATAAATCATATACAATTAATTTTGAGGGTATATGAAATAAGTGAAAAAAACTGCATTTTCAAAATACAAAACAATATCTTTAAACTAGTATATGAATTATATGAAAAAAAACACTATTTTCAAAATACAAAATAGTATCTTTAGTGCCTCGTTCTCATTGACACAAAACATTATCTTCAATACTTCTTGTTGAAGAAAAACCCAAATCTCCACAAATAAACAAAGGGGATACGTCAATTCACTTACTTGCACACAGTTTCTCTTAATTTCTCCACATCAAGAAACTGAAGACCAATTTACTACTCAAAGACGACATCGTTGTTCCTTCTTCAATTCTTCTCACCGAGATCCACCCTCTCTGGTCAAAATTAGGGGATTTCAGTTCTGAAAAAGATAGAGATGAACAAACAGAGGAAGTGTCCCAAGGAGGAGACATTCTCCAGTCCTCGAAACTCGAACGGAGGAAGATAATTGATGTCAAATCTTAAAAAAATTCCATCGGAATTTGCAATTTTGGACGAAATTATCAAAATTTATCATAAAAAATATGGGATTTTTTCTATATTTCTTTTTTTTTGTAAAGTAGAAAAATGAGATTTTCCGCGACATCACAATCCATGTTTGCCATGTCATCAACCAAAAAAAAAACACCCAATTTTTTCCTTTTTTTTTTACTTAGCCGGGGAACATTTCCTTGATCCAAGTAATATTACCTAGAGCAATGTCAAATTTTTTTATCCACAAAACCACTTTGCTGGGTAAAATTTACTTGTGCCAAGTAAATGTTACCAGCATGGGAATTTTTTTGGGGTGTAAGGTCTCTATCAAGCTATCAACATCCATTATTACTTTTCACTTTTCTTATTGAAAGAACAAGTATTTGGCTATTTCGGTTTGATTTGCTATTTTAATTTGGTGTGATGTTGGAAAAGCAATTTAACCCCACCATAGTGGGAGGGTTGGGAGAGGAAAGTTTAATTTGCTATCTCCATAGTGGATGCTTTGAGATTATAATTTTTTACTCGGGTTCGGAAATCCCGAGCATAAACAACAATATCTAAAAGACTTTCTCAATGGGTACGCTACTACAATGCGATAGGATAAATGCAATAGTCTCATTATAAGACGTTACCATACAATAACATAAGTAAACCACAACATTACTCAAAATCAAAACGTTAAGAAAAACATATTCAAATATTTCCAAGCAAAACCCATGTGATCTAGAACAATAGTAATAATAACCAAGTCATGAAAGTATTAAAACAAAACTAAGAGGACCTCATTTTCATCCATTTTGTCTAAACTACGAGAAGAGATCGAATCATTGCACCATTTAATCTCCCTTCTTTCTGAATGAGCATCCCTCGGTCAGCCTAGCACGCCCTCCTGTTGGCTGGCACAGAACAGTCTGGCAGTTTCCGCATACCACCACAGTTTGTGAGTGGCTGAAGACCGTAGTGCTGCATTTCATCAATCAGATCAAATTCAACTTCAATCAATTGATCGAACGAACCAAACGAAGAGATCGGCGGATAACTTACATATTGAAGCAACCCTGGCATTTGACATCCTGCAATATAGAGAACACAGACACAAGGGCACATAAGGTATTTGAAGAAATTCGTAAAAGAAATCAAAATTAGTTTGCGGTGATTTCGTTCGTTCGTTCGTTCGTTCGTTGTTGTTACCATGAAGAAGGAATTGGGGGACTGCACAAGACGCTTCAACTTGTGCTTCCTCTTCTCAATGTCCGCTGGAGGGTTTAGCAAATCGATGTCATTGGGAAGCACCTAAACAACAAGAGATCAAACACATCAATAAAGAGTTGTAAAAACCCTAAGAGATCAATCGAGACGAAGAAGGTTACCATGTTGACAGAGAAACCCTAAACGAGAAGAGAGTCTCCGAAACCCTAGAGAAAGCTTAAGCTGCTGCAAAATAGCGAGAGGAGGTGGTGGTGTAAATATTATGATATTTATAAGAGGCGGTTCAGCGATGTGAGCCGTAGATTTATGGGTTTCGCATCTTGATCGTTAAATTTTAAGGGTTTCGCCCAAACTAAAATTAAACCGCAAACCGAACCGATTAAAATGTTATTAAAACTGAACCGATGCTGTTGAATGGTTCTCCCCCCTCCACCTCACTCCCCTCGCTGGTTTCCTTGTCATTTAGAATTCCTGTTTGAGATTTCATCCAAGCCATTCTCAAAAAGAAAAAATAATGGAAAATTCTAGGGGTCGAGGGAGGGAGCGAGGGTGCTTCGAGATGAGCATCATTGCACATCTCAAATTTGATGCGCTCATCTCAAAGCAGATGGGTGGTTATCACCCGTCCCTCGCCCATTTCCCTCGCTCCCCTCCCTCAACCCTAGCAAAGCTAAAAAATAATAGTAATGTGGTGGTTCAATTTGAGTTGGATGCAAAATAGTCTTCTTGCGTGTGTAGATTTAATGAATATTTTTATAACAACCAAAGCGTAAAAATAGCCCTCAATTTCAAATGGGTGCAAGCTTTTAAAATTGAGGGTTAACCCTCCACTGGATATCTTATTGATTCGGACTAATAACCCTCTTATACTTAGGGGTGGGCAAACGAGTTTAGGAACTGCCATTTCAAAATCCTGCTATCTCAGTCTCATATTCCTTCTACTATCATCTCGGCTTTTTGTGTCTTCTATTTGTCGTCATCTTGCACTCTTTCTATTGTTGGTTGCTTCATTTAAAAAAAAAAAAAAGGTTTGGTTTGGGGAGCTTTAGAAGCAAGCAAATCTATGGAGTTACAGATCGCCAATGAATCAGAGTTTTTTGAAACAGACCACCCTTCTTCGCATAGACACATTTGCTTCTCGACTTCTGCTCATTATGTCCTCAACAAATGTGATTTCCTTCTTAGAGTTTAATATCGTTTTAGCATAGCACATGAATGTTGCAAAAACTCCATTCACCCTTCTTCGCATAGACACATTTGCTTCTCGACTTCTGCTCATTATGTCCTCAACAAATGTGATTTCCTTCTTAGAGTTTAATATCGTTTTAGCATGGCACATGAATGTTGCAAAAACTCCATTGAATTCTACTTTACTTTTTTGGAGAAATGTATGAATCCTTCCTTGGTACAACTGATTTATCTGTTTTTGAATTTGTCATGATTTTACTATCATGGAATCAGACCGTTCTAAACAATTCGAGTTAGGTTCAGTCTCAATCTTCAAAGTTAGGAAATTCAGACCGAACCGAACCTGATCTGTTAAACAATTCAAGTTAGATTCTTCCAAAATTGGAAGAGATATGGACCGTGCCCACCCATACTCGTACCTGATTCATAAGACAAATATAACAAAATTGAAAATGAGTTATACGACACATGAAGAATTGCTGGAGCAATAATATTAACACACAATATAACTAAAGAATTAACAGGATTTAGATCAACTGAGAAGTAAGGATTTGCCAGAGCTGCTATAGACGGAGACTTTGCTAACATGATTTTTAGTGAAGAAATTGTCATGGAAATCGAGAACTTACTCTTGCAGCCTATTAAGGAGTATAACAAAATGTTTCGTCTGAATAGTTTGAGCTCCACTTCGATAAATTTCAGACAGACCCATATTTTGGATCTCCTTCACCAAGAATTATTCACAATACCTGACATGAATCATTCACAATACCTAGCATATGTATTTCATCACCAACTGCAATTTGGCACCATATATTTGTCTGACATGAGTTATCGAGTCAACAGACTTGAAACGTAGTCGTGAGACCTACTTGCAAGAATCGACATTGCATAGATGTTCTCATTCATTTAGATAATAAAAATAAATATAAATGAAATTCCACATTTGATGTAAATCAGCAATTAATTAGTGTACAAGCAAACCCTAATCTGTAATTTTGTGCTTGCAGAGTTTGACACTCATCAGAATAGCTCATGTGGTGACAAAGTGGAGGAAAACAAAAGCATACCTATCAAGAACAAAATTGTACTTATTAACCACATTTGTGATGCTATAATCTGAGGGAAAAACCCCCCTTTGCTCTCTGCTCATTGTTATGAGAATAAGGAATGCGTCTGGAAATTACACAAATTACGGACCTTGTATGGTGCTGGAATATACCATGTATCATATAACTGAAAGAATCAGATCATCTAATTTTATTCTTGTCATCATCATCACTCCCAACTCTATAGTCAACTATGTTAGTCTTTGACAGTGGTCAGGCAATGTACCACCATGCTTATTCAAGTTCTAGCCTCTTTTTCATGGTCTCATAAACTAAATAGGTAATGCTCGCAGATGGCACTACCTTCAAAAGATTAGGAAAGATTCCTTTATAGAATCCACGTAAACCTTCGTGTTGAAAGGTTTTCCGAAATACATCTGACATTCCCTTGTATGACCGCTGAGCTTGCATTCTGAAACCAATAGAAGAGTTAGCTTCAAACCAGAATGCCGCAGAGGAGAGAGCAAAAATAGAATAGTGGGTAATACACCACAAAAATAAGGAATATGAAAATATATATTCACACTTTACCTTGTTCTAATAACCTGTAATGGGTAAAACACATGTTGCTCCAAGAGCTCCCGAAATTGTTCCACAACCCAGTTGTATAAGAGGACCCGGTTCTAGTGAAAATGCAGAAACTTCAGAGACAACTAGAAAGAGCTATAATAACAATAACTGCCTTTTGCAGAAGCAAAGCAACTAAACTTATAAATAGAAAAAGTATAGACTGTACCACTATCAACAAGAATATGTTGCTTTGACATATCCTTCAATGTCTCGTATGCAGCCAGATCAATTCCTGCATAAGGAATAATCCCAAGAAGAGATGGAACGAGGCCTCTATAGAAGGCCCGAGGTCCCTCTTGAACCAGTATATCCTTTGAAAGCGTTCCCAATTTAGGAACTTTTCCACCTTCACACGAAAAGGTCTGTAACCGAGTTTTTACAAGGTCCATTGGGTAAATAGCAGTTTGTGCCACCGCACCTGCCAAACCACCAGCAACAAGGCGCCCAGCAGGGCCAATGTCACTTTTAGTTTCCCCCCTAGCCTCAACGATAAAATTCTTCAGTATTTCATAAGCGTAAAACCTAATCGCACTTTCAGGTGCCACCTTCATGACATTTAATCCATTCCCTCGGAAAAATCCCAACAAGCGGCCTTCTTTCCATATGTCCTTCACTGCAGGCATAATACGAGCACATTTTGTTTGGACCTGCAAAACCACCTTTAGACGATCAAGAGGAGCAGTTGCAGTGCGAGATGCGGCACCTGCTACTCCTCCAGCAATCAAATATTTGCTTGCATGGGCATGCTTGCTGATTCCCTCTGGAATTACAGTCTGTTCTCCAATGTCGACAAGGCATACCCTTTCCATAAAGTGATAGATGTTCTCGATAGTTGCCTCATGAGGATAGAGAAACAGAAAATCCCTCCATTCTTCAAAAGTTATTACTCCGTTATTATCCTTATCCACATGCTCTACAAAACGAGCTAGTTCCTCATCATCAATTTCTATACCTGCAAAACAATAACTGCCATGGGTATAAGATGAAAACAACCGAAGAAAAATGGAAAGCTCTTGATGTTTTGACTTAAATAGTGTGCAACAAGAAGCAAGCTACATAAAGAATCACAACCAATACATACATACAATCTCCATTATGTACGAAGCAGCAATTTATCACAATGTTGGTATAAGCTGTAAAAATCCTACCTCTATCAAATGTTGGTCTTAAAAGCATTAAGACACAGAACCTACAAACCCCAAGTTTACAAATAAAGCTACAAAGAACATCCTTTTAAATGCTGGTTGATGATATACCCAACACCAATGATAAGGAAAACTTCCATACTGCCACCTACATGGTTGACGACTTGAAAACTCTACTTGCCTTTCCAAGATATATGCATTCAGGTAGTCCATCCTCCTAGTAACTCCTCTGAGTATATAATCCAAACAATCCTAAAAAGAGCATCCAAACCTTGAAGCCCCATCGAAAATAGATAAGAAGCTGATTAGAGCTTTTTGCATCCCGATCACATGAACTACACTCCACCAACTCAACTTTGAAGATATTTAAATCCACAAGGAAGCGATGAAACACATCAGCTGGTAATTGACCCAAAATCCAATCTTGGAAACCCATAAGAAACTCAAAAACCATTTTCTTGTCCTCTTTTCGGATCCACAGACTGCTTTCATCTCCTAAAGCACTATTGAAAAAGAAAAAAAACTCCTTAAATTCTCCCACCGATACGGGCACCATACGAAAACAAACCTCCCATTGCAAACCCCCTCAACATAATCTCAAACTGAAACACCTACATTCTTCCTATCATAAAGCAAATAATCTAGAAAATCTATCTCTGAATGCCTCATCACCCCCCACTCATCCTCGTCAATTTTACCTTATCTCCCATTCCCAATACAACTTCCACACCCCAGAGAAACTTGTCCTTGTAATTTGAAATAGATTTCTAGGTACCAGTACCATATGATGCTACCAGGTGCCTTAGAATTCAAAGAGCCCAATAGGTTTATTTTCAAATTCAAAAGAGCCCAATAGGTTATTATCTCGACTTACCCCTTTCCAAACACATTCATTTTTTGTACCATATCTCCACAACCATTTACTTCATTCGGCAAACAAACCAGATCAAGTTCAATGCATGAAACCCGTTACCTTTCTTATTACCACACCGCAACATATTCCTAATCATCTTTTCAATCATTTATGCTATTGGAACATGCATGTGGGACAAAACTACATAATAAATTTGCATATCCGCCAAAGCACTCCTAATGAGAACCGATCGGCCACTCTTTGATAAAAAGCTTTGTCTTCCAAATCACAAGTCTCTAACTCATGAGCTACACCAAGGCACCAACAGATCTCATAATCTCTTAGTCTTGTTTTTAGCACCCAAAAGTAGTCCCAAATACACTGCTTGCAATGCTCCCATTTGACACCCAACACTCGCCCTTATACTTATATTCGATCTTGCTACGACATACACCATATTTTTAGCAGAATTAATCTTCAAACAAAGTTTGAATGATTAGCAATATGTACTTCAAAATTTCCACTTAAGCAACATTGTCATCTGAAGAACGTCTCACCAGCAAGCTAGAAATGGCTACTCTCCACTCTGCAGAAGAAACCTGATAATAACCCTATGCATAGCTTTTAGAATCAACCTCTAAAAGCTTATATGGTTCTACCACATAGTAAATTATGGTCCCTTTGGTGAATACCTCTCGAGGTTTTGAAAATCCCACCTGAGAAGCACAACCAAGATTAAGAAAATCAACAGTCGGGTGCACATTTTGAAAAACCTCATCCATCTCTCCCCTCAACCAATCTTACTTGTACACCAGCACACAAACTCCTAATCAGCATAATCATAAAGCCTTCTCAAAATCTACCTCACACAAAAGCTCAAGAGAGTTGCTTCTTATTATTGTGTTCTACCAATTCATAGCCACTATCACAATCTACATATCCTTCATAAAAGCTCCATGATTAGGGTCAAATGACGAGTCCATACATGTCTAGATCGTGCCATCCCCCCAACTAGACTAATTGTTATGAAATCCATAAATAGAGCTCACTCCATCCTTCTTAGGAATCAAGGAGGTAAATGACGTATTCACTCTCAAATCTAAAAATAAGGGTACTCTGCAATTCCACGCTGCCACCTTCACATCACCTATGAACTCTTAACACTTTTGAAGAATCCCACCAGCCCAGTACTTTCATGCTTTGTTACTTCCACAACTTTCAATGGCTTTAAAAATTTCTTCAGAACCAAAACCTCATCTAAACTTTTCTTTTCAATATAGAACGTTTCCTTCTCCACATCTAATGTAGATTCAAACTCCAAATCTTCCAACTGCAGACTCCAATCCCTTGGTACAAATGACATTTTAATCGTCTAACAAAGAACTCCATCTATCATTAGTTTGGAAAAGTTTATCATCCTCCTCCTCAAAGAAGCAAATGCAAGAAAAGAAATTTTTTGTTGCAATCACACTCAAGCAATCATTTGATCCCAGACTTCCTACTCCATTTGGTTTCCTCGTCCTTCATAATTTTTTACCACTTCTACCCTCCCAGCAGCGTATTCTAAACCTTCCCCACTTCCACTGACGATACTGTAGATTCTTCTTTCCTATCTAGAAAAGTAATTTCATCCAATGATACGGGAGTATGCTCTTTTTGAAAACTTGGGATCGGTCAGCTTGCAGGGTTCAGGCAACGCCCCTAAAGGTCTACAAAATTCTAGAAGCTTCAAATTAAGGATGTTGTTGAAAAACAAGAAAGTTCTCCTTGCTGGACAATCACTATCCTACTAGGAGTAGGCTTTCCTTGTTTGGTTAACCATTCTATTGAATTTGACCTATCTCAGTAGCTTTGAGAAAGTGTGCTTATGGTTGACCTTAACCAATCTTACGAAATATATAATGCATTTTCAAGATTCCCATAAAATATTTAAATATGAAATTCTTTTGGGGAAACAAGGGGTAGGATTCTCACCTAAACGAGGATTGGAATCTTACTTCAACCTCACCTGCCTCTTCAATTTCTTATCTCATACCATCCACAACCCTTCATTCACCATATATTCCATGAAAAGATTCTATACCATAGAAAACAACCTAATTTTATGATGCTAAAATATATCATATGAACTCAGCTCATTGTATTAGAAATAACAAATCGTTACAAAATTAAAGTAAATCACGATTACTTCTATAATTATCTATTTTTTACACAATAAACTTGTATTGATGTTTAAGAAACAAAAAACATGAGAAGGCAGTAAAGCGACAAAAGCCCCCATCAATCAAGGAGCTATACATCATGTAAGATTGGAAAGAAGTAAACTTTCCCAGCTAGACATACAAGTATTCAAGTTAATATCTCTAAAATGCTCCCTACTGGATGCCCAAATCCATAATCTGACTTTGCCATCAACCGACAACTGATGAAAATTTTAGTAGAGTTGTTGAACACTATGCCATTTCTTTCCCTCCATATTTTACTTATATCAGCAAAACAAAAGTTTTGTATTCATATAGACAAAAACAAAGTATACATCCACAATTTACTGGTCGATGTATCCTAAAATCTATCCCCAATCAAACATACAAAAGGAGAATTGCGGGTCTCTAAAAATGCCCCAGCTTTGATCCCATACACAAGGGGTTTATCTCAATGCCAACCATCAACTATGAACATCCTTGGATACATTTTTAAATCTTACTGTTCACTTCCCTCCAAATGACCCAGATGAAGGCATGCAGAAATCTAGCCCACACCCATTTCTG